>JAEUYN010000261.1:0-37528 GCA_018257835.1 Euura lappo | reverse complement strand
TTTACAGTAGAGCGTCGATTATCCGAATCAATTGGGACCGGGTGCCTTTCGGATAATCGAAATTTCGGATAACCGAACAGCAATATTCCGTGGGCGAAAAAAACGTCGATTCTTTCGAAATGATGGAATTTATATATGTATACATATATTTAACTACAATGAACATCAATAGGTTATTATCACAAGTACATTTTAGTGAACTGAAAACATGTAATCATCGTATCATTCAATGATACAGAACAAAGTTAGATATGTATGTCTTTAAAAGATAATCAACATTCTTATATATTTGAGTTCTTACATCTGTTTATTTTTGAAAAAGTTGACGATTTTCCAATAAACCAAATCGCCATTCGGATAATTGACGTTTCGGATAAAGCAAATCGCCATTCGGATAATTGACGTTTCGGATAACTGACGTTCGGATAATCGACGCTCTACTGTAATTATAAATTTAGTTTCTCCGAAAATATCCTGGAATTCGAAAGGAATTATGGATCCTAACTCGATTATAGACACCCTGAAATGCAAAATACAATATGCAAAACCGCGGTGTCTATCTCCTCGAAAAACCTGGAATTTTGAGGGAATCATAGATCCTAGCTTGAGTAGACCTCCTGTTGAATTGAGTATGCGAGTTGAGAGAGGTCGAAAAATCTCCTTTTTCCATTCTTTTTAGAACCTTTCTACTGGGAACTGTGTTTTCGTTTCAAGGTTTAACATAACAGCCAATGCAACAGCGCAACAGCAGTCACAAATTTGTATTCATTTCAGAATGGCGCCTAAGAAAGTAGAGGAACCAGAGAGGAAGCCACTGATCGGTCGGGTTGGTACAAACCTGAAGGTGGGAATCGTCGGCATTCCGAACGTCGGAAAATCTACCTTCTTCAACGTCATGACCAAGAGTCAAGCGGCTGCTGAAAATTTCCCGTTCTGCACCATTGATCCTAATGAAAATAAGTATATTCATACATTTCAGTAGATCTAGAACTCATCTTCATATTCTCATTCGCCGCTGCCCAGTCGAATCAAGATAACCAATACAATCATCGGCCCCCCGCTGACCTAACGGCCTACAATTATGATCAAAAACTCTCAAAACATTTGATCGTTCTGAAAAAGTGCGATGAAAAAGTTCCACCCGTAACGTTGAAATTCAATTGACAAACGTGAACTCTTTCGCCTCAAACATGCTTGTCGGTCATCATTTGTTTCCGGTACATAAAACCCGCAAAATCTTGTCTTATCGTCACCGCGTGACATTTGGAGGTTCTGTTGAAGAAGATTCAGCACTAGAAATGTGCGATGCAGAATTGAAACGGTTTAAATGTGGCCCAAAGCGTGCAAAGGACGATGAAGAATGCACAGTGAACAGGTCAGTGATGACGAAGAGGAAATACCTCGATAGTGTCAAGGGTTACCCTCGGCTGAGGATTCCGTCGCCATGGCCAGATCTGAAAACGACATGGTGCCCTAAGGCGAACATTTATTACACTTTTAACGAAGACACCAACCCGTTCACCCGCGTTTCTGGATTCATGAAGACTATTTGTGAATGCTCTGAGCGCGAAACCATCGAGCCGCACTTTCCACCTCCGTCAGATCCGTTCACCAAACGGGACCCTTACTCTGAAGAGGAGGCGAGAATCAAGCAACTGTCAACGGAGCCTGTCTGCTTTGCGATATTCGGAAAACCGGGGTTGAACAGCAAAAAACTAGCGAAATTCATTGCAGAATATTGGAACTGTGTGCTCGTCTCGCCGGATATTCTTCTGAGCGAGGAAATCGAGGCGAAAACAGACAAGGGACGCTGGATCAAGCAGGTACTTCGTTGTGGGCGCAGCATTGGACCGGAAATCATAATGGATTTAGTACACTCGAGGCTGAACGGAAGGGACGTGATGCACAGAGGCTACGTGGTCGAAGGCATTCCCCTGATCCCGAACGATCCGGATCTCGATTACAACACCTACCCGGACGCTTCATCAGTCCAAATCCCCTTTACCGTGAACAAAGTACCTTCATTCGTCGCGAATGTCGTTACTAGTCTTTCCGAAAAGAGCGAGAGTGAGTTGAGTCTGTACGACGAAGAAATGGATGAAGAAGATTCTGACATTGAAGAGCCCTCCGGTTCCGACAGTTCCAGGAGCTACGATCTCGCGAGAAATCCCTTCGCGACGGAATCCCTGCGCATGATACTGCGCGATGACTATCAATGGGACATTGGTAACCAGATAGAGGAGATGTTCAGCAAGTGGCCATTGAAGCCCAGTGTCATCATCTACGTAATGTGCCCAGATGCTGACGCTATGCATAGGAGAAGTCAGTTTCGGCTCAATCCTTACACAGGAAGCACCATCGACACTGGGCTTTGGACGATGGACAAAGACCACCATGATTTGGCGTTAAAATCGAGAGGCGAGTTCGACGGCACCGAGTCTATCGAATTGGACAAAGAGATCGCGGATGAAGAAGCACTCGTCGACGAAGATTTGAAGAAGCATTTGCTAACGCGAATATCCGACATGCGATCGAACGTCGAACTCCAGTGCAGAATGTTTGAACGGTATGCTCTGCCGAACATAGAGAAACGGATTCTCATGCACAACCCTCAGAACGTGATTCGAGTCGATGGACGTACCTCGGCGACTTCCATGTTTCAAGTGATTCGTGTACGACTGAGAACTTTGCCACTGCCCAGGGTCATTTTGCCGACGAAAATGTATGGCTTGAACGAGACGCTCGGCGACGGCGAAGAGTCTATACCGTCCACTATCGAAGATGACTTTGAGGGAAAAAGCAATGAGGAAGCCTTCGAAGATCTGGCGAGGAAAGATGTCGTAGCGCCGAGATTCCGATGGGGATTATCCCACTGGAAGTTCACGTGCCCCGTTGCTCTTGCTAGGGGTCAACGCATCGAGGGTGCTGCTAAGCACGCGGTACGGTTTATGAATAAGTTGTACTTTCTGTCGAGCCCTGCGGCTGTTGAAACGTTTGTGGAAAATCCACGCTCTTTCCTGCTACCGCCCAATCCGAGACCGGTATGCAAGATTCTTATCTATGGTCCGAAGTTTTCGGGGAAATCAAAGCTCGCCGAGTATTTGGCGCAAGCGTATGGTGGGAGAGTGCTAGATCCGAAGGCAATAGAATATCGAGAGATCGATCATAGAAGGAATGGCATAATCTGTGAGGCTATTGACGATATTCTCTCCGATGTCATCGATGAGTTAGCGGAAAACCTGGTGTACCAAAGGGAAGAACGAGAAGCGGACAGGATCAAAGGGCTGGAGAGTTGGCACAAGGCAGCCAAGGTTGTGGCTGAAAAGTTGATTGGTATTTTAGGAGGAGACGATCATCAAGATCATTCTGGCGTCGAAGAAAGACTCGAAGAGATCAAAGACGAGATCGAACAGTACAATCTCATGTCTTTGTGCACCGATCATGATTTGCGCAACAGGATACTTCAGGACACAAACATTCTATTGGATTATGCGCCGGCAGAGTTACTCACTGTGGAAGTGCCGATTCGTGAACTAGACGAACAAGATCCCGAAGTGGTCGCAATTTTAGTGGAAAGAACCCAGGCAGAGCGACAAGAATCGATCGAACTGACCGACGACGAGATTGGTCAACTAATAGCGGCGAATATCAAGGCTGCTCAATCTGCACCAAACTCGTTTGGATTCAAGGAGTCCGGCTGGGTGGTCGATGGGATGTACGAGAACGTCGACATCTTGAAAAGCCTACTCGAAAAAGGCGTCAGCGTTGATGAAGCAATTGTCATTCACGAAACTGAACCTTACAACTGTTTGAGTAAAAAATGGGTGGAATATTATAACGAGGAATTTGCTAAACGTGCAATTGACGAAGACGAGAACGAGGATGAAGAAGAGGAGAGAGGCACTTACGGAGGTGTGAGTAGATCAAACAGTTCTCAGTATGTGGAGAGTGAATTCGAAACTGTGCAGTCAAAGACTTCGACTGGAGCAAACTTGAAAGCCGCAGGTTTGACTGGATACGTGGATGAGTTAAAGCAGTTTGAAGCAAACTGGGACGGAATCGTGCAAAAAGTCCTAGAGACTGGTGCACATTTGATCGGTGTGGAACTTTCTGCTATTGACGACGTAGAAATGTATGTGAAGCAGCAAATCGAGGACCGCTATCGGCTTGGGGCTTCTGTCATGACTGACGAAGAAAAAGATAGTGCAGCCGAAGATGCAGACGCGTCCTTATCCTACGGTGAACTTGGCGAAGAAGAAGAAGAAAAATATTCAGCAAGAGAACCGCGCCAGCAAAGAGACAACCGTCGATTCGGTGACACTGGGGTGTTTTGTCCCGTCGCTCTGCTTCGACACAATGTTTTGTTGAAAGGAAAGGAAGAATTCAGCGCTCTCTTCATGGATAAAATTTATTTACTATCTAGCCAAGTTGCTCTTGACGATTTTGTGCAACATCCACGTAAATTTGTACCCCTCAAGAAACCTTTGGAGTCGTTACCCTCGATGAGGGTTTCCGTCGTGGGGCCGGTTGGTTCTGGAAAATCCACTCTGACCATGGCAATTAGCAAGGAATACGGACTGGCTCACATCGATGTATCAAAACGTTTAGATCAGTATTTGAAAGATCGTGGTTTCCTCCCGGTAGGGAACAAGCTTGAGGATGTATTCAGTTCGTCAATATCAAATGAACCCGATGCACATCCGGAATTACCGGACGATTTAGATGACCAACGATATAATTGTGACGGACAAACCATCCAGGCATTTGTGAGAAAATATCTTAACGAAGGAGCCGCTTTTCCTAAGAGAATGCTCAAAGAATGCTTGACCGATTTTTTTCAAACTCCTTTTGACTCGGTCGGCCTTGTCATCGATAATTTTCCCGCTAGTTCTTACGACGTTGAAACTGCTTTCGAAAATTTCGCAGTACCAGAGCTCGTATTGGAACTGACATGCAGTGTAGAAGAAGTTCAGGCAAGGATGACTACGAAACTGTTTGATGCCTGGAATGCAGATCAAGAGAAAAAGAAGTCTGACGAGGAGCAGCGATTTTCTAGTGAGGTACTAAAGGTTGCTGAAAAACGAGAACAATGGGTTTCGAAGAAGATGAAGGAGCTCAGGAGACTGAGACGAGCTCAACTTTTGAACTCTGCTGAAGACTATGAAGGGGACGAAGAAGTGGAACACCAAGGCTTTGAAAACGGTGAAGCGTATAGTGCCCATGAATCCGATTCCTTTCTTGAAGCCAAAGATTCTTGGGTGGAATCTGACGACTCGAGTGATTCCGGTCTTAAGGACCCTGACGAAGGCCAAGTTCAGATCGACCGGACGAAGCTCGAGGAAGAATCGCTGGCCGTGTATGAAGACCCAGTCAAATTTGAAGACTGGGAAGATCCAGAAACTGTGAGAGAAAGAATCCAGCAGAAAGTCGATCGAGACTATGAGGCTAGTAGTGAAAAGTTAGCGGGTGCTCGAACCATCTTCGAAGAGCAGTCGATACCATGGATTGAAATAGACGCAGAGCGGAATGAGGCTTCGGTCTTAATTTCCGCGCTGAAAATTCTGGATCCCTACGTCTTCCGGAATGCTTCAGCTCTTGAGCGTGTGTACGAAGTGGATTTAAACACTGCAGAAAGACTTTTGGACTGTGGTTACTACCTGCTGAGCTCATTCGGTCGGTCCTGTCCCGTTCAAATGTACGAGAATAAAGTACCGTTCCAAATGTTTTTACCTGCTGAAGCCGCAGAAGACATCCACCCAGTACTACATCGCGAATACGTCTACTTCATAGTCGGGAAAGAAAGGCTAACCGCGTTCCTTGAACAACCGTTGAAGTACCTCGATCAGGATTCTTGCACGCCTTTGATTCCTGCCAGAATCTCGGTGATTGGTCCCCCAAAGTGCGGGAAGTCGACGATTGCAAATCGATTCGCTCGCACCTACGGCATGAAGGTTGTCACTAGAGGTCAGGCTCTGAGGCACATGCTGAGGAACTTTCCCTGGACCGAACTGGCGATCTTGACAAGCAACCATCTTCGAGGTGGTCATACTGCCCTGGATGAGTCGATCGCTAGAGCGGTAGAACTGCACTCGATAGATCCACGTAGTGCTTCCCAGGGCTACGTCCTCGATGGCTTCCCGGAGAGCCGATCGGAGGCTGAGGAACTCGCATTCCTTGGTATCCGACCTATGATAGTAATCGACCTGCAGGCTGACCTGGACTTCTGTCTCAGCTGTGCGTCAGCTGATTCTCAGACCCTGACGAGGCCTCCAGCCTACTCGCCCTGCTATCTCTCTCACCAGTACGAAGAGTGGCAGGTAGAAGCAGAAGGCTTCCGTAGCTGGTTGAGCAAGTTTGCTCAAAACGTTGTGACGGTTGATGCAACAGCTCAAAAGTTTGCGGTGTGGAAGAAGACAAGCGATGAAGTATGCTCGAGGTTTGGACGGATCAAAAAGTACTTTCGAGAGGCTGACTGCGACAAGGCTCAATCTTTGACTTCCATGTGTGTTTCCCCCTACGAGTTCAGGGAGAGACAGTCCAAGTACGAATCCTACTGTCCAGTTTGCCTCAGTTTCAACAACGTCCTCACGTTCTCTGGGCTGCCACCGAGTCACGAAGGAATGGTCCAGTTCCGCGAGCATTTCTACTGGTTATGCACAGGCCACTTGGACCAGTTCTTGAAAGACCCTTTGATCATCCTCTCTTCGATGAACGACGCGACGTTGCTGAGGTGTCGCCCTGAGATAGTAGATCATGAGATTGACGTGGACCACGCCTGCTGGGCGAAAAGGCTTAAAGTCAATGGTTTCTGCCCTGTTACTTACCTGGATAATCTTCCGGATCGAAAAGTCATTCCGGGTATGAACACACTCGGTGTTGTCTTCAGAGAAGACCTGTACCTCTTCTGCTCGGTAGAATGTCGCGATAAATTTGTATCGCAACCGACGAAATACTGCGAAGTTGAAATCAACTTCAGGAGCAGTCTTCCACCGTTGAAGATACAGAGTCTACCGAACCTCGGTTTCCTGGAACAGACAGTGGCCAGGTTGATAGTACGCGCTGTGAACAAGGTCGGCGGTATGAGAGCCAAACTCCCGGGGATGTCTCCGGCCGTCACCGCCGCCGTTTACATCGGTGTTTACCTCAAAATTCACAACAAAGAGAGCGATCTTGACGAAGTCGCCGTCTACGAGGAAGCCATGAGACGCATCGACGCCAGGCGCCATTTGCTCCAAGTTGCTCTCCGGAATGCTAAGAAAATGATAAACCCGCATGTGTCGTTTCCACCTCAAGACAGAAACCCTCATCCTAGAGTCAGAACCCTACCTCCTACAGAATCCTCATCGAGTGAATCAGCTGAGTTTCGCCAAACTTCCTCCATGGAGTACTTCGTCCTGGACGAGTATTGCCCCGGGTTTACTAAGAACCAATCCTTCGTTTGATACAATTGGTACTAGCGTAAATTGCACTTTAATGATCTGTTGACGTTGAACAGCGGATGCATGTTCTGCTTGAAAGAAACCTGAAACCCGAGTCTGACCACTTTACTTTGTTCCAGCACGTCGTGTCCCAGTCCCGGATGCGCGGTTCGACTATTTGTGCGAGTACTTCAAGCCTCTGAGGTGAGTGAATGATCGGTGAGAATTCAATCTATAAAATATTACGCAGCGACCGCCGTTGGCGTCGGTAGAACCTTTATGGCAAACCCTCTCTCGTCGAGGAAACCATTCGGAATAACTAGGGAAATTTCCATACGTCTTGTCCTTTATTCGAACGACTATATAACGTAGGACCGGGATACGTGATCTGCAATGCAGATGAACCCCGTATTTCTCTGCTCAAATACTGGCACACCCCTGCGCACAGCCGCCTATCTAGTATACAACGCTCGTATCCAGTTGCAGGAGAAAGGAATTTTTTAGATCATTCATTCCAGAATTTGTTTGTAATGACTTTCGTCTGAATTTTCGATCTTCGATCAAGTCGTCGCACATTTCTTTTTGTAATTCTTAACCAGACATGCGGATCGCAATTACAGCGCGAGGCTGAGAGGGTACGCGTATAATGAATGCAGAGACTTTTAGCTCAGTGAGTCCATTCAGGTCGTAGTTGATCGACAAAGATTCTAGATGCAAAATAACGCGATTGTCATTCAGAACGGATGCAAGATCTTCAGCTGTGTGGAGTCTGCTCGAATGTGTATACGTAGCCACGTTCACCGACACTAACAAAATACCGGCGTTTGACGGCGCCTGGCAGCGTCGGGGTGCTCTGCATCAGGCACGTGTCCCATCGAAGTCGCCAGACTGTGATGAAAGCGCGCTAATGTGGCCTCCGTACCCCACGCCTCTCTTCAAAGGCTAATTGTTTAATGAGGCCAACATTAGCATTTAAATACACCTCATTGTCACCGGGGGTCGCCCGGTCTCTCTCTCCTCCGACTGTCTGCGATGCACCTTTGATCCCAATTCTGCTTGCGTAAAGAGAGAGAGAGCCGACTCGTTGTGTCGCACCTAGGCAAATAACCTCTGGAGAATGCAAGCAAACTTAACGACCTGTGTCACATTGCAGCAAGGTACCGGGGTTCCTGAACGTCGTCGACATCGCTGGACTCGTTAAGGGAGCTGCCGAAGGACAGGGTCTGGGAAACGCCTTTTTATCCCACATCAGCGCTTGCGATGCCATATTCCATCTTTGCCGTGAGTTTATGCACAGTTTATTCGACACATGTAGCATTATTCGATTGATGTGCCGCCAATAGTTGATGGAGTTTATACCACCGGCAAAATGACACCTCTTTACGTAGTTCATTGTAGCGTCCTACTCTCTTAATACAGTGGAACGAACATTCTCGAGGCATTTTCTCTTCAATATTTCATAAGATAGTGTCATGTGAGTACTTTGATGTCACGCTGTAGGACAGTTTGTAAAAATTATATACTGGGCCAATTTTCATGTTGTTAGCACTTATATAGACACTCAAGTTTTCCTACAAATTTATGCTACATAGTCGCGGTAAACAATTTGCAAGCATAAGAAATGAACCGTCATTGCAACCGCAACGCTGCTCTCTGTAACTGTGAGCCTTTTCCGGTGTCACAGGCCCGTCATTAGACCCTGCAAAGAGACATCTAATGTGGTAGATACGTCAGAGTTTGTACGATGAATGATGCATGAACGCGCACCGATCGTCATTACGTCGCTACACAACCCATGACACGATCCTCATACATGGCGCCTTGTTCTACTTATGTATCTTACATAAATTTCGATTCACTATTTTTTTTTTCTATCTTTCTAATTCTCGCTTTTGACTTTGATCTAGATCTGTACACGAACTTCGATTAAATGAAAGTCTGAGACTTATCATATCGCGAATTCCAGACAGATTAACGATCGGAAAGATACAGACGGTCTTGTAACAAACGGCACACCCATTCACTTAGCATATAATAGAAGCCTGTGGAGTCTGATCGAACGATAGCTCTCTTACCCAACGCGTTTTATTAATCCGCTAACTTATCATATACCTACGTGACTCGAAGACAAGGTGTAAGATAGGCGCCGTTTTGTTATTCCCCGAGAAAGTTTCATACAATGATCGCACTTTTTCCTTCGTTCGTTCGTCTAGTTTCGATAAATAATATGACCAAACTATTTTATGACTATGCGAACTACGAAAGGAAAACGCGTATATCTTGCATCAATCAGGGTCGCGAATGCGAATAACGATGTGGATATCGCCAACTGTGGCGACCCCATCAATTGCTGCTTATATGATGGTTCGAGAAAATTAATCGAATCTCCTTCATAGGAGCTTTTGAGGACGACGACGTCACCCACATCGAAGGCGAAGTCAACCCTGTCAGGGACCTCGAGATCATCAGCGAAGAGCTTAGGCTGAAGGATATCGAGTTCTTGAACGGCCATCTTGAGAAGCTAGAGAAATTAGTCGTTCGAGGTAACGACAAAAAGCTGAAGCCTGAATATGTAAGTACCAGCCGACTCGATTATACTAATTATTATTCAAACCTGGGTGTCGCAACCGGTTACACGATCTGTCGACTAATCATCCTCGACATGACATTACATGCTCTTACGATCTAGACTCACAGTTTTTGCGCATTGTTTTACTCGGTAAAAATAATCCCGAACACTGCCTAGAGGGTCAGGCGGAGAATCGTTATTCCCTGGATCGATCGATCCTTATCTCAGTGTTCAGGGATCGTGAAAATGTTATCACGGTGGTCTATAGGGCCTTCTGACGACAATGACGAGTCGCAGACCACATGAAAGTCAAATTTTTACTGGATAGTTTATTTCCATTATACCGATATTGGTTCTGAAAACGGAAACAGACCAACACAGGTTAGGCTGAGGTGCAGTGCGCGACGGGTGGTATGACTTGCGGACACCTCGTAGAGGCCCGAGATACTAATACGAGTTCCGACAAGACCCCGTGCTGAGATTTAACCGGACCCCGCTGGTCCAGGGCCCATTATCGCCTCTCAAAATTCCTAAACGCCGAGGCGTCGATTTGATTAGTCATTTTCCATCTATTTATTCGGAGTCTCATTCGAGCGTCACGATGTCGAATAAATTTGTTCGTTTCGTTATTTGCATTGGCAAATAACAATGGCGTTGCCTAGTTCGTGTTAGTTTCATCGATCCATAGAGTGTTCCTCAACTCTCTCTATGCAAGGTAAGACGAATGTCTTAAGGGCATGAAAAAGGAAAAAATAATCATGCTGCCTTCGCAGCATTCAATTTTCATGCCGTGAACGACTCGTGATGATAGCTTTCTCGTAGATGCCTGCAAATGGATCGATTCCCCTACAAATTGCAGCATACCGTCAAACCAACGGTCTGCGTCATTGCTCCCATTATACCGGACCAGTTTATTTGTCCTTTTACCGCAGGACTCGGAATGAAATGCTTCAACTTTGTGTCGGATCGTGTCAAAAATAAATTCAAGTCGATCAGGGTTCAGGAGTTTGTTGAAATTGATTCAACGAGCACCACGGTGCAAGAACTCGCGCCAATTACTCAAAGTGGTTTGCCTTGCAAAAAAATTTACTGCTCAGATACCAATCAGCAGTATCGCGCACAGAACTTCTATTTGAAAGACTTTTAGCAGATTGTACTGCCAACCTATTCTTAGTAAGGGGTGCAGAACGGAGGCTTGTTAACGATACCGATTCATGTATTCTAGGAAAATTGCATCCTGCACACGACTTCTTTGTCTCGGCCGCAGATAGCAGCGACCATACGTCTCGATTTTTTGTTTCAAGCTTGTGGAACAAAAGAGAATAAGATTGACGTGACGATATTTCCAAATTATCCGCGAAAAGATCGAGAAATTCGAATCCGCGTCAAATCTGATCCCTCAGAGATTCGTATCCGCGTTCAAGTGGCCTTTGCTGCTGAGTAAGTTCGCGCAAAAAGTACCACGCTCGTTTATGGCCTGTGGATGGTTAATGGAGCACTTCTCGGTAAAATAACAGTAATAAGACTCCAGTTATGCGACGATGAGTTGAGCTTCAGCTCGGGGAGAAGCCGCGGTACTGAACTGCGCCACGTAATGTTATCTGACTTATTTAACGGCGTGGGTACTTGGCAAACATGCTGTGCGCCGGGTGGTGCAATATCGTAAAACACCGGAGCGACTGAGAGAGTGAGGGAGAATTCAGAGCGAGATTTAACCGGGAGATTCTGCGTCTACTTACAGGAGACACTTCTCAAGGTGAAAACCACCATTGTCGACGACAAGAGGCACATCAGGTTCGCCGATTGGAGCGTTAACGACGTGAGTTTTATCTCCCTTTCCGTAACAGACTTTTCAGGAAAAAAAATTTCAATTATCGTAAAACGTCAACATTTTCCGCTCAAACAAAATACTCAGATTGTTCAAATTAGAAATCCCACCGTTGAGTAAATTGGAAGTATAATGGGATACGAAGAAAAGTCCAGAACCGCCCCGGAGTCGGATAAGAAAATCATTGCTAACGATAATACCGCGGGTAGTCGGTTCTTTCATTTTCTTTCTCCACTTCTGCAAGGATCGTTGCCATTTTATTTACGAGTCTCGATCTTTCTTGCGATCATTTCTTGAAACTGTATTGAAAAATCAAAAGTCACTTATACCTCATCTCTGATTACCTTGCGAATATTAGTGACTATCTTCACAGATCGAGGTACTGAACAAGTACCTCTTCCTCACGTCAAAGCCAGTCATTTACCTGGTGAACCTCTCGGAAAAGGACTACATCCGCAAGAAGAACAAATGGTAAGTCGCTTCTTTCCGCAATATCAGAAACCGGGCCGGTTACCTTATCCGTGACGTCGTAGACTGTGTACTGTAGTCAATCACACACGTCCTTTCACGGTGTACATGGTCGCGCATTACCGGATCTATTATTCATTCGCTATTCATAGGTATCCGCTTGAGATAATGCCGTGGGAATGGACAGTTGAAAATTAAACGTTCTGTGTATGTCGCATGGTACGTGCGACTGGACAACCAATCAGTTTGACGATTTAGATTTCTCCCATCGTGTCACGACGATGACAACAATCCACGTACCTCCTTCCTTTCCACTGATAGTTTTCCAATGAAGTCAACGTTTCTTCTCTTCTCTCGATCATGAGAAAGAATTTCAGCAGCTTCTCCATGGTTTTCCATCCACAGGTTGATCAAGATCAAGGAATGGGTCGACAAGAATGATCCAGGTTCCGTTCTCATCCCCTTCAGTGGTGTCTTCGAGAACAAGGTGATCGACATGGACGATGCCGAGCGCGCCAAGTACTTCGAAGAGAGCAAAGTCACCAGGTGAGTGAATATTGTTTTTGTCAATTGTGCGAAGATGACGCCGCGAAGAATGTTGGAAGAGCTTCGGTTTTTTTTTTTGTCTTTTTGGCGTCGAGGTCTCAAACTATAAACTGTTACCTCTTAACCCCGTCGAAGCTGGGTTTCTGAGTCTGTGGGTTAATAATGGAGAACTTTTTCGGGGACCTAGACTTATCCCTTTTCTCGGCGGGTACTATGGAACTATAAAAGTATAACCGCATGGCCGCGTTTAGTCGTCGGCTCATTATATTTTTACGAACGGCTATTCAAATTCTTTCAAAATTGCGTAAAAACGCCCGTCCACTCGCCAACGGAGGGGTATAATCTGGAGTTTGTTCCTTCAACGCGGGCAAACGAGCGACTGGGTCACTCTTAGCCACGGGGGTTCCTTGTAATGCTTACCTTACCTCGCTCTTCGAACTCGCGATTCTGCCCAATTTATCTCTCATACACATAAGTACCATATTTTCAACATTTTTTACGATCTTTCAACGATTTCAACGCAATTTTTCTTCTCTTTTTTTTCTTCTCATATTATTTCTGCCCCTCTACGCCACTTACCCATTCGATGTGCCTCAGAGTCACTTAACAGATCTACAATTATCATGGATCTTAAAAAAAAGATCAGACAACGACCGAGGGAATTTAATGGTCGCTACAAATAACCGAAATATTCATTCATTCAAAGAACGGAATTGGAGCAAATTCAAATCTAAAAATTATTTCATTCCGAAAGTCAGTGTAAACCCGGGGCGTTGATCACTCTTCAAGCCTTGAGTTGCTGCCAACACTGTAAAAAATGATTGTGAATTTACTACACATTCATTTCACGAAAGTCTTTCAAAATTGCAGATTTAGTATAGAAAAGTGAATCGCTATGCAAAAATATGGAATTGTGTACAAATTTTACAAACCTTTGTAGTAAATTCATCGTATTTGTAAATTAATTTTACTAAAGTTTGAAGTGATTACATGACTTCTGTATGTGAATAGAACTTCCAACAATCTATTCTACAGTGAAGTCAGTTGATAAGTCAGTCAAAGTCAATTGAAATCAGTCAAATCCAAGTGATTTTAGCTAAGTTCAAGTACAAGAAGTCAGTCGAAGTCAGCTTAAGTCAGTTGACAGCATGGAGTCTTGAACTCTTTTCGGAGAATTTGATTCCAAAGTTTCATCTCCATAATTTTTGTCAAGCAAGTTGAATTTGAATTGACTCCGAGTCATCGAAACTTTTTAGCAAGTGATTCGCCGTATTCACCGTAATTTCAGACGCTAGTGTTTTAACCATTTTTGCTATCACATTAATTCCCAGTTTGCCAACTGGGTTATTTCCACGTGAATTGTTGATGCTAAAGAATGGAAACGAAAACGTGTGTGCAAGCGTTGGTTCTCGTACCGCAGAGTCTATAATTTGGCATTGATTCCGTATCGATTTGGCGTCAGATTTAACTCGTAACTGTATTGCAGTATGGGGTTCGCTCGGACTGGTTATCAACTGGTCCCAGCTGATTCTATAGTGGCAAGTGAGGTCTACGCCACCTTTCAAATCCGCGCCAACTGCGGTAACCGGTATTTTACCGATTACTTTTTCATCAATAGCCTCGAACGTTCAAATAACCCGGCTATGGCTATGGCTATGGCTATGGCTGCGGCTGTTCCGTACCGGTGCCGTAAGCTCCTCTATTTGAGCCTCTTCAAATTGTAGTTATTCAGAAAACCGCGCGCGGTTTGCCGCTCGGGCATAATCCAGCACTTGAACGGTAAACGAAATATATACACGATCTTCAAATATTAATTTACCGCCTCTTCTTCTTCACGCAAAGGCGCCGATACTCTCAGACCTTCCGGTTCTTCTTAGGCTCAGGGTTTCACTTCCTCCAAACATTTGGGTACCGGATTTAATTTTTTCAGGCTCTAATGCGTTATTACGTTTCATACGATCGCGAGCTATTCCTAACGAATTAGCAGAATCACGATTGCAGGGTCCGGAGGAGAAAGAAGTACCGCTAGAAAATCGTAGCCTCCTATTATCGGGGCCCTCGACTCTATTAGCGATGACATAATGTCCCCTAATGTGTGTAATTTTATGAAATAACCAGTGAAACTGATTCCTTTATATATAGGCACATAGGCACGTTTCGTCTCGTCCCTCGCTCATTCCTGACTCTATTGGTGTCTCTATGATTACAGGACTACTTTGATTTATTGAGAAAATAACAATTACCTTCCTTCTACGCTACGTTTACCCGCAAAAAGGCTGAACAGTGGCAATTTTTCCTCCAATTATGTCACTTTTAAACGTCTCTCCTCAATTTTGCGCACAGCAAGAGAGAGTTTTAAGCTGATTTAGACTGTCCATGTGCCATCCACTTTCTCTAAGTGCTCGAAAAGATATTTTTATCATCCAATTTCAATTTCCGAAATTTTTTTAATTGTCCAATTCCAATTTTAAACAAAGAAATTCGTTATCAGCAAGTCAAAAAATTTTCTGATATCAATTTTGATGAAAATCAGAATATTTTCATAATTTTTAAAAACATGTTAGATTCGTCTTTTTGAATTTTGCAAATCTGCCTTCGATGCGTGATCAGCGACCAAGAAAACCTTCTGATACCAGTTTTTTAAAACATACATCCGTGAATCCGGAAGTGGTTAGAAGTAATTCTCTCGACCTCAAAACGTGCAGATCCAGTGAAAGCTTGAGTTTATTTCCTTTTCTTTAAGCATAGGACAGAAGGTTAAAAAAGTAGGGGATCAATTTCGAAAGCGTTGTTTCAATGATCAATGAGGAGATATAGGTGCAGGACAAGAGCGAAAACCGATATAATTTCTGTGGGTAAGAGTTGCGGCGGCGACGGGCAGCGTCTGAATACCCGGCAATCATAGGGCGGGTTGCGCCTCGATTTTATTTCCAGGTCACAAATCGCGGGATTTAAAGAACGGGCTTCGAATGATAAAATTGCGCGGTTGGCTCGTCCAGGCTTTATGTGTATTCCTTGAAGTCTGGGTCCGGCTGCCTGCAGAATACGGCTGCTAGGCGCGTTTACCCCGTCATTAGGAGATATTTGGCTCGAGACAATCACGTCTCGTGGACCTCGAATATCTCTAGCCCAATTTTTTTCGCTTCTCGTTCTGATCTTTCTTATTCTCTCAAATTTTTCTCACGTACAATCGCAGATACATCGAATCATAAGTATCTCAGCATCTGGAATCGAATGTGAATTTCACCATCATTTGACATTAGAATCGCTTTCGAGTGTCGAAATTACTTGCGATTATTAAGACACCGATTGTGACATGGAATCAGAAGCTGAGATACGATAAACCCTTCGAGCCCAATTAAGAATGGGGTGAACTTTCGTTCGTTTCTGCTGATGTTTTCCTTTTTTTTTTCTTCAAAAGGGTTTTTCATTCACTCAACTTCAATGAACCTGAAATATTTTCACTAATTCCAGTCTCTTTCTTGTTGAAAAAAAAAACTAGGAGAATCATGGCTTGATGCGCATAGAAACGGGGAAAATTTTTGAGAATTTTATTCTACTCCATTTTTTTTTTTTTCATTTCTTCAGTTTTCACGATGTTTTTTTTTTTATTCTTGTTTCAGTGCGTTGGACAAAATCATCGTCCAAGGATACAAAGCTCTTCAGCTTATGTACTTCTTCACCGCTGGTGCCGACGAAGTCAAAGCCTGGACAATTCCGGTGAGTAATTATCTATTACGATGAAAAATCTTATCAATATTCCCGAAAGCAGCAATGTTCCAGTTGCCCTTGAATTGCAGAAATGTTGCTGGAATATTTGGTGAATCATTACTAAGAAATTATCACTGATGATTTTGTGATTCTGTGATGAACATTTTCACCAATTTTGGTCCCCCGAGAACGAAACATTTGACAGTCTTATCATTTTGGACATATTCTTCCTCATTCAAGTATCGTTGAGTCGATTTTTGACAATGATTATTAGAGCACTCTGCTGTATCAACCGGATAGGTACTTTTCGTTGGTAAAGACGCCGTGGCGTTTACCAAGCTATGGTAAGAAAATGGTAATGGTAAACTTGATTGTGACCTTTCAGAGGTAAGGACTTGTTGAATTGCATATCCGTCATGGTTACCGATAGTCGGTATTACAAATGAAAGCTTGAGCTAGATTTGCAGAAAATTATTTTTAACCTTTTGTTTATTCTCTCTTCCGTGGTCAAATCTACGATTCTCGAAGTTCTGATACTCGAAGAATTTTATTCGTGCACATTTTCAACAATGATGATACACGTACAGAGGGAGGGGTGCGTATGAAGATCTAAAACGTTCTTCAAGTAAACCTATGAAATTCCAGAACTTTAATGAATTTTCAAAGGCCTAAGAGACTCTGGTCAATGAATGAATCGAGACAGATTTTCATTTCTTGAATCATCGCGAAACATATTTATCCCCTCCATTAATTGTGTCATCATTTAAACCAGAATTCTCATTCTTCTCAATTCTCCCAAGTTCAATTTTTATCATCGTGGATAATTGAATACTGTATCATCGTCGTAATTTTGACCAGAACCGGAACCAAGAAGATTCGGCAATTGACATGTCCTCAATTGCCTGTAATATCAATTTCTGTTCATAGAAAGGAGCTAAAGCACCCCAAGCTGCCGGTAGAATTCACACTGATTTCGAAAAGGGTTTCATAATGGCCGAGGTAATGAAGTTCGACGATTTCAAAAACGAGGGATCTGAAACAGCGGTTAAGGTACGTTACTCGTGTCTTTCATTTCAAGGAGAAACCATAATATCGACTTGTCTAGCGGCGTTTCACCCATGGCTACAACTCTAAATTTTTTCCGCCAGATGGCGCCACTTCTAGTTCTTCAACCTTATACTAGATGGCGTAACGCGTTAACTGTCTACAAATATGAGCAATGCTGATGGAAGTCATATGTCATCTGATATTCCAACCCATTCTTGTTCCAGGCTGCAGGAAAATACAGACAGCAGGGGCGTAACTACGTCGTTGAGGATGGGGACATTATTTTCTTCAAGTTCAACGCTGGTGCGGGTCTGAAAGACGCCAAGAAGAAGTGATGGCAGGCCTTGATCGCTCTGGGGCCGGTTCACACCTCCGTCAATATAATTAATTACCCGACTTCATCCAGCGACGGGTGTGAAGATCGTGGATTGATCAGTTCCACGATGTTCTTCCCGGTCGCAGGATGAATTCTGTCAATTTTAATTAATTCTTCTAATTTTAAGCTGTATACTTTCCGAAATTGATTACTCACGCGCTTCCAATCGATCAATCTTTCCCAGTGTAAATATAGGAGCGCGAACTATGTACCAGCGGCTTCTCCGCAAAACAGGACGAGGGTGAACGGAGGTGAACAAATCGAGACTAGCATTTATTTGTACTTTTCTGTATTTATTTTGACATCCCTCAATAAATTCATGCTACATCTAACTCATCTGATGCACGTTCTTTTAATTACTACTCGTTATGGATGAGCACCGTTCTCTTCACAGTTTCAACAAGCCGTGCAATCATCAGGGACAGTCTGGGTTGGCTCCTCTAGATAGTGTGAAATTGGTGAAGCATGGAATCACGTTTGACATCCAAGAATAGCAATGACTCCAAGTATGACGTGTGTCAATGTGGATGACGCAGTTTGCTAAAGAAGTGAATGAACAAAGAATGGATTTACGACTGTCCGAAATAACCAGCTGACCTCTTCATCGTTGTTCGATAGTCATCCAAAGTAATCATTAGGGTTCAACATCGTCGCCACGGTTGAGGGCCCAGAAGAAACGGAACAGGCAGGCCTTGCAACAATATATGCGACAAGTACTTTGTATGCAGGTTTGATACCAAATGCGAGGTGATATTGCGTTCAAGTCGATTATTTGTCCGTTTAAAACTCCAGACTTCGGGTCAATTTAGTGGGGTCAATCAGAATCTTGGGAGATAAGAGGCCCGTGGGTGTTGTCGGTAGCTTTCGTGGGCGAAATATCAGTTGATCGGTAAATTTTTTAGCACAAAATTTCAATAAATAATACTAACACCTGTTTGCTTGAGAACAAATATATTACGTTTATTTCGTATATATAGTACCCATGCAAATAAAAATTCATCACGAACAAAAGAAACCTTACACGAGAAAATTGTAGATCACATGAGAAAATATTCAAGTCTTACGTAAATCAAGTCTACTTGGACATAATATATCATCTTATTTCCAGAAGTTTTCTTCGTGAATCTGATGCAACTCGAAGACCTGATTTTTGGAGTCATGAAAAAAAATTCTTGGCTTTATTTATTCGGCATTGCAAGTAACGTTAGATCGAGAAGAGATCACCGAATCATAAGTAACCTACTACGATCATCTTACTAGAATACATGTCATGTATTTTATTTTACGTATTCTGGACAAAAGTGTTTGAATATCAATTTCGCGTTGATGTCAAAATTTGATCATATGAAGTCAGCTATTCGCAAGTATTTGAAAATCCAACATCACTGCCGCACTGTGGGTAAAATGGAAGAGATTCACTACCACACAAACCTGTAGAAGGGGCCGTTCTCGTTTCAGTCAACTACTTCCTTATTTTACGAAGGAAACATTCCATTTGCAAGGTCTGTGATCGTCAAATGCTCTCAGATCTGAGAATACCACTACTGTGTTGTCACACATCATGAAAAATCCAACTGCTCAAATTTTCACATAATCCTTCAACAGAACTTATTTTTCTGCTGCTCGATTGATCTTGTTTCCGAATCAGCAAATCATCGAATTTCCATCAGGAAATCTGAGATGATTAGTTGTTCCTTCAGCTCTCAACTTGATACTGATAATTTCTGCAAAATACATGTGACACTCACCGGTTTCACCTGTTTACTGTTGAATTCCGTTTGACATAACGTATTATGGCATCAGTATAAACCGTTTAATCTCGACCTGTTGATGACAAATTTTGCCAAATGTTGAGGAGCGATAGCGAGTTGATTCTCCAAACGGGACGTCATTGCGATATACTAATTTAGGATTGAATACCAAATATCGGTGAAAGATGATCAGTTCAATGAACGACCAAAGATGCCCCCAACCGTTGCAGTATTACTCTGTAATCTTCGATGAAGAATCTCCTGCACAGAAAGTAATGCGATTCGCCATTATGAAACAACCAACGACAGCGGTGTTATCAGGGGTCACGTATGATGTAGATTACCACGTGTCATCAGAATGTACATTTTTCTGTAAGACTCAACTTCAGCCATACGCAGCTCATCAACAGAGTGATACAATCGACAACATCACTGCGTCAGGGTGTGATGTTGGCTCTTAAATGAATCTGCAGACGAGTGTGTAACATTTGTTCGCTTGTCTTCAACAAAGAACCACATCAACCATGCCGTTCGCACTAGCGCACATCGTACTCGGGTACATCACTCTACTTGGTCTAATCTACGCTTCACCGGTTTCGAACACTCTGCTAGATTCAATCCAGACCTTACGCCAAGGCTATACGTAAGAAGGCTGACTTTTCCGAGAACGGGAGGTGATGAGTGCTGCTCGATCAATCAGACCCCTAATTTTCATTGCAGATACACTCCAGGCATCGGGGCCCACAAGGTTCATACTCGACTAGCAAATTGGAACACGGCACGTCGGACCTGCGACGAGGAAGGTGCTCACCTTGGAATTATAAATTCCGTCGCTGAGGCAAACGCCGTTATTCAGCTCTTCAACCAATCTAATGCTGGTCATGTCTACGTCGGCCTTCATGATTTCTACCAGGAAGATGAGTTCGTGACTATCCACGGCGAATCTGTGGTACAGACGGGATTCAACGAATGGCGAACAGGGGAGCCGAACAACGCTGGAAATAAGGAACACTGTGTGGTATTACTCGCTGTCGGCACTTTCAACGACGTCGATTGTACGATCCGCGAGCACTTCGTTTGCGAGCTGCCTGGTGTTCAATCAGAACCGCAAGTGTCACGCTGATTCTAAAATTTGTGAATCCCGACATTTGTTCGAATTGAAGAGAAACTTTCCGTTGTCTCACGGTGGAACAGGTGGTTCAAATAATAAATCAAATCCTCATTTTTTAGACATTTGAAATTAATATGTAGAAGTCGTTTGTGCGTAGTTTTGGATAAGAAATGATATCCTGCATCAACGAAGAATTGTGATTTAATCTCCTCCACTTCCATGCACAATATTATATACCCACTAGCTTCTACGGACTTAATTTCTAGATTATCTCTTGAATAATTATTTCAGATGCATGGTCACTCTAGCTTGCGTGGTTCAATTGGACTTCTTGCTATACGAATATCGAAGTTTTCCTCATTAATTGGTAACTCGCAAATGAAGCCAAATTTAGTTGTACAGTTGATATCATTGAGTCGACCACTTTTGTGCAAGGATCCGCAGTTTTCCGAACCCCCAGCGTTGTCGGGCTGCCCGACTGGCCACAGGGTGAAACCAGCCTTCGCCAATGTCTGACCATGGATGGTGATGAATTGTCCTTCGCTGTAAAGATCATGGAACCCAATACTGGCGAAGTCCGGATGTGGTGATCCGGTGATCGCCTCAGAGTTTTTGAAGAGCTCAGTGATTGCGTTTGCCTCCGCGATGGAATTGATGATGGCCAGATGACCACCCTCCTCTTCGCAAGTTATTCGGGCCTCGTTCCAAATCGCTGCTCGTGTGTGGAGTTTGTAACCACCAAGACCAGGAGTGTATCTGTATGAAATGGCATGATTAGGAGTCTTCAGACACTAAATGGCTAGTTTCTTAAGTAAAAACTCCTGAGATTTCGAATGCTTGTGTCAGATGGAACACATTTCCGTTTCTCGTTTTCAGCCGATTAGTTTGATAGGTCATGTGTCAAATTCACCATTTCGGCAATATTGATTCGTTAACATATTGTCTTACGTGTAGTCGTCGCGTCTGGTGACTGATTGACTCCATAGCAGACAGGAAGGTGGTGCAGGTATTGCCACGTTTTGGACCAAACCGAATAGACAAGATATTCCAAAGGCGAATAACCAGATCATTCTTGCAGCGATCGCTTCGCAGGCTGTCGACTGTTTACTGTAGATGACTTTTTATTGAATACTCAGTATGGACTACGGACGTTCAACAACAGACTGATGAATCGCACAAGACTTTTGACTAATTCAAAGCCAGAGATAACGTGAACGTGACGTGAATGTAATGCATGCAGGGTACACGATGCTTCGGATTTATAGTCAATGTCTTCCGATACGCGGTATTCCCCGCATGTTGTCATTACCATGATAATATATCAGCTGATGCTACATCACCTTTGATCTTCGACGACTCTGTTCAGGGGTCATAACAACTCGACTCCATAGTTACGTACGCTCATTTCTCAACATTATACATATTATATATACAGAGTGAATTCCTAAAGTGTAAACAGCCCAAAACCTAGTGCGCATGCGCTTATCTGAAAAAATTGAAAAATTGTCTGGGATACCCAATCGACGGTTGCTATCTCAGCCGACATTCAATTTTTTCAGGTAAGCGCATGCGCACTAGGTTTGGGCTGTTTACACTTTAGGAATTCACTCTGTATATACATATATACATTATATATATTATATATATTATATCTCACTGGCTAACCAAGTAAGAGTCTCACTTATAGACTATATTCGTCCCGCGAGATACACTGCTATACCGATCAATTCGATCGATGCAATTTGGATCATTAAAATTATAGCATGATCGATTTTCGTATGATCAGTGGTTTATTGGGCACATCACCACTGCCGATTCGATAATGGATAATTGATGGTGTTGTAATCTCGATGTATCAGATCGTACATACATCAACGGATGATCAACTCATTACTGATTACAGTATCAAACATTTTACTACTGAACAAAAAATTAAGAAAGACAGAATCCCGATACAATACAAGAACTCAAAGTGTATTGAGTAATTAAAAATCACTCATGACTGATCAGGCTATCCACATGAATTCTCGGAGGCATATTGATAAGTACGGTGAGGCTTTATCACGTTCTTGTGGTCTATAGGGATAGGTATGGGTAAGAAAAATCGCTAGTAGTTAGTTTGAGAAATTTGATACAGATTAATTTTTCATATCATTCAGTGAGGCGTACAATTCGAGATCCCTACTTCAAATTTCCACTCATGCTATATGAGGCAAAGCAGTTTACAGTTATTTAGAATTCACCATTAATTAGAGAGCTGACAACACATTTGAACAGGTTCTATTTCGATCATTAACCATAATCATCAAATTTATCACAACAATTTTCTTACGCAATGAATAACTTGAAGAGTAACTAGATACATGACACATACATGGCGTTTGTTCATAGACTATAACTTAGTGTTTTCAAGTCAGCTTAACACAAGATAATCTAACCTTACGACACTGTTAGGGTATCTGTCTTTCCCTGCTTCACGTACGTGTTGATTTCGGGTAGTTCGCAGACGAAAGCGTGGTACCGACCGCATGAGTTTGAACCCAGCAAGCCACTTTTGAACATATTTCCACAGTACGCGCCAAAGCCGCCTCTTTTGCCATTCTTCCACTGGTTGAATCCAACATTTTCCAAGTACTCATTGTGGACGGTTTCGTACCGACCCTTACCACCGAACAGGTCATGGAAGCCAAGCCACGCGTACTCAGCGTCGGTGGAGTCGAGATGTATTCCTGCCATAGTGAACAATTGAGCGATGGCTTCTGACTCAGCTTGGGAATTAATCACGGCAAGGCTACCGCCTTCCTCTCGGCAGATAAGACGAGCGGTGTACCAATCTGCTGCTTGAATGTGAAACTTGTAAGCACCGATACCAGCAATATATCTGTTATCAGATTAAACATGCGTCAATTATCATTGGAGTAACAATCGATAAGAAATTCGGAAAAAATCAACAGATCACTCACGTATAACCGATTTGCGTAGTGGCCTCAGGTAACGGCCCTGATAGCTGGTAGACATTTGGAATTGGAGTCGAGATTGTTGGTCCAATTCCGTTGGGTGTTGTGTTCACCGCTGGGGCGAGCAAGTAAACGTGCCCCAAAACGATCAGAGGTAATGCCGAAGATATGCTTCTCCTGCAAGATGTACGAGCGACTGTGTCACACGACCCTGTGACGATAATGAAACTATCGTGGCTCCGATGGCTGCCAGAACGGTCTGTGTTTATTGAGGGCGATTTATCACTTAAAGAACGTGATACCCGCGAGCATATATAGACCTTTGCCCCTATAACATTCATGACGAGGAACTTTAGAGACGCATTTGGGCTATAAGCAGAAGTCTTTTCTTCTTATAAACTTATGTCACGGCCCTAAATATTTATACTGATGTGGTTTCGCTGAGTTACGGTAAAGGGTTTACTGCAAGAACATCTGAGTGAACGACAAAATTGAATTTTATCGTAAGTAAGAAAATTATCGGGACGTAAAATCGGGATACCCGGCTTTTACGTTTTGTATGTGCAATAGTGAAGCATTCGGACGTAAACCATCTCCAAGCTTGTTCCGTTTTTTATTTCCAACAAGCTTGAGATCCGGATTGTCTACCATGTTTTCGCGCTGATTGTGAGATAAACCAAGTCAAAGCCAATTAGTGTCTCGATTTTGCGTCTCAATAGTAATAAGTGAAACATGCTGATGTAATGACACTAGATGCCATTTAACGTGTCGTATTTGAACGGCCCCTTTAAACTCGAACACCCGGTACGTATGGCTTGAAACGATGATCATGCCAATAAGTCACCTGAGGAATGTTTAATAAAAGATGTTTTTACGCTCTGGCATGCGGTATCGCATTACCTGATGTATAGCCTCAATTCATCCGCAATCACTTTGGCATACAACAGTGACGTGATTACTTACAGAATACAACTTTGCCTTCGAATTATTGTGATCGAGTCACACGTATTCTTGAAGCAGGATATGTAGAATCATTTAAGCCTCTACACATCCACAGCATGTACATATTTTGCCGGTTAAAAGCTGATCGAGGCTGTCAGTAACAAGTCGCCTCCCAGACAAGAATCTATTGAGGTTTTAATATAATAAATAATAAAACACATAATATGATTGACAATACTATTTATTATATTCGGAAGTAGATATTGAAATGATTTAATACGGGATTTTATTTATACTATAATCGGTCGGCATTCACGTCAGGAGTAATAGATACGTGTCCGATTACGCCGATAGCCGAATCGCGAGTGACTCGGCAGACGGGCGAATACAATGGTCAATATGAAATACGTGAAAATGTAATACTGGCGCATTCATACACAACAGAATCAGGTGACTTCGGTATTTGCAAATCAAGTTTTCACGAGTCGCGAGAACACTTTTTCTAATTCAGTATGTATTAGCTAAATTCAGTAGCAATCATTGTACAATCCTGAAAATTCTCTTTGTTTCAAATGACAAATGAACTGATGATGAATCTGATGAATTGCCAATTCAAGTGCAGAAAGAATCAAGTTTTGGTCATTATCACGTGAATCACACGTATCAGCTTGCCGAGCATTTTGGGTGTCCAACTACCTCGTCAATACTTCTGATCAACTGTCTGCGCGGTATCAACATGACACAGATCGTTGATACAAAATCGCTTTTCTACGCATGGGAATCATTTCCGATGTTAATATGGTTTCCGACCCCCGAACCAGACATTGAAGGCGCCTTATTCACGGATACCTTTGCGAACCTCTTCGCAGCTGGGAAACACCACGATGTGCCTTGGATCTGCTTCTCTCCTTGGATCTCTCTTGTATTTCACCGTTTTCGAGTACCTGGGTTCTTTTACGAATAAGACGGCTACTACACACGGTGAAGAATTACCTTACTTGTTCGCTCTTTCTGATGGAATATACAGTGACGGTGACTGGTCAATGGTGGAGACCCTGTTGCAATTATGGACGTCATTTGCAATTGATGGATGAATTTGAGCATGCCACTGATGTGGGATACAGTATGATTACATTTTCATAGTATCTGCCTTAATCTGCTGGACTTGTACTTTCAGGACGCCAACTATCGAGCGTTCGAGGAACACGATCATTTGGGAGCCGTATTCATCGCTGAAAAACTATCTTCGAATTGGTAACGGATCCGATGCAGAACTCGGAATGGAATATGACTTTTATATTAACCGAATGCAGTTTTGGAATAAGCTCGTTTCATCTACATCGGGAAAGTCCCAGAACCAGCTGCAATTAATTCCGATACTCCTCTGTCTTTCTTTACATTCGGCTTTACGTAAACTATGACTGGCATAATTTTCTAAATCAAACTGGTTGCATGAGACCTTGATTTCTCAAATTGTAATCCAACATGAGTCTCTGTGATCTCGAAATTTCTGACAAAAAGAGTCAGCCTTCAAAAATACCTTTAAAAATGTGAGAAGATTGAAATCAGATACAACTGTACCAAGCATAACAAGACGAAATAAAATTGAAATGAATAGCATTGGGCTCCTTCACTCGCTACACTCCTTCACTCAATTGGTTTTTGATCATCTGTGCGGTAAAAAATTGGATGACGATTTTTTTAATTTTTTCTTTCATAAACATAATTCAGGGCTTGCCATGGTTACTTGGTGGGCCATAGTAGCAATGCATAAAAATTACATCTTTTAGTTCCCCACACCTGGCCCGCAAGAACCACTCCTCGAATTGTATTTTTAAATTTTTTTCACCGAGCTACCTGAGAAAAAATATTAAAAAAACAATAATACACCATAGATTTAGTTTGGCATGGCTGTTAAAAAGATCAGATTCAAGAATGGAGATTTATTTTGTATTTATGCTGACGTATGCTACTGCAGCCTTCGCCCAGTAAAACTTCATACATTGAACTTAATCCGACGAAGTATACGGAATGTATCCCTGTGTGATTGGTAACTCGCATATGAATCCTAATTTTACTCCACAATCGATATCATTGAGTCCACCAAGTTTGTGAACAGATCCGCAGTTTTCCTTGCCCCCAGCGTTGTCAGGCTGTCCAGGTTTCCACTGGGTGAAACCAGTCCTCGCCAACGTCTGACCATGGATGGTTATGAATTGTCCTTCACTGTACAAATCGTGGAAGCCAATATGAGCGTGATCTGGAAATGGTGATCCGGTGATCGACTGCGAGTTTTTGTGAAGCTCAGTGATTGCCTTTGCCTCGGCGATGGAATTGATGATGGCCAGATGACCACCCTCCTCTTCGCAAATTATTCGAGCCTCGTTCCAAATCGCTGCTCGTGTGTGAAGTTTGTATCCACCAATTCCAGGAATGTATCTGTATGAAATGGCGTGATTAGGAGTCTTCAAACACTAAATGGCTAGATGAGTCTTGGCTTCCGGGTTGGAGCCGCGTTGATGAACGGTTTGTTGCCGACGTTTCGTAAACATTGCAGTTCACTTCATCAGGGCGAGAGGTAACCTGATACGAGTGTAATACCTGATGAGTATCAGGTTACCTCTCGCCCTGATGAAGTGAACTGCAATGTTTACGAAACGTCGGCAACAAACCGTTCATCAACGCGGCTCCAACCCGGAAGCCAAGACTCATCCAGAATCTACCCGCGGAAGCCTCAAAGACCTTACTAAATGGCTAGTTTCTCAAGTAGAAGCAAACATTTAGTTGAACCGAAAACAAGTTGTTCATTCAAATGAATGCAGCATTTTTAATAGCAGATTTCATCTGAAAATAATGAAAGTTTTTTTCTAGAATACTACTACTCGAAAGTATGAAACTGTTTTTGATCGAATTTTTTGGCCAAAATAAATTTTTCGACGGTTGTTTTTTTTTTCGTTTTCAGAGGAATTCGAACTGGTTTTTCAGATGAAACGATAAACCATTCCACTGTATGAATTGAACCACACCAACAGCACTTTGTTGAAAACGGTAAGTTTTCCAATGTAAAAAAATTATATTCTTGAAATATTTCACGTCGTTTTTCGGATCTGTTATACTACAGAACCTTGCGAGGTTGTATAAAAGTGGCAACGAACAGTTGAATCGAGTCAACAATAACAAGCCAGTACTAAAATATTGTTCAGAATAGTAAAGCATTCGAGGATAATGATTTTCTTACGTATAATCATCCCGTCTGGGTCTGGGCGGAGATGTGGCCTCCAGAGCGATTGTCAGCGGGTTAAGTGCAATCGATGGAACGTTGGGCACTACCACGAAATTGGTAGCTTGTCCGAGTAAGAGTAACATTAGAGGCGACGACATCGTGTTCCTGTTAGATGTCCAGAAGAGTGAATCCCTGTAGTAGGAGCCTGTCGGCAAGGTTTATATGTGAATAAATCGACCCCCCTTCCTCACATCTGCAGTTGATATCACCGCGGCTATCGCTGTTGCCGTGGTCTTACGGGGTTCACAAGTAGCGGTTTATCAAAATACATTTGCGAAAGATTATTTTTGGGAATTTTTCAGTGACGCGTCAGCTGCAAAATCCGTATTTTACGTACCCTCTGACCTCAATGTTGACGATCTCCGTAAGCATTTTTTATTTATCAAACTTGATGATTTTTCGGAACTCGTGTCACGATATCAGAGCCTGAAATGGTGATATTTCTTTATCGATATTATTCCTGATTTATTTGAACAGTAACAGTAGGGGGTCAACTTCATAATAGGTTTACTCAATCAGAACACAATCCTGGTCCACGATAAAACCAATCAAGACGACTATCCGTATTGCAGCTGCTTCAATATTTAGATGAATTGCATATGCATCTGCTGAGATGTATCATAGGTTTTTCATAGATGTCAATTATGCTGCGCATTGTCGCATCCTCACCGATAGGCATTAATGTTTGTCGATTCGTGGCTATTAAAGTACTAATTTCTTCTCGGCGATGAAATTTAAATTCAGTTTAATCCCATTTACTGCCATTTATAGGTTTGCTGTTTTCATTCAGGGATGAAATTCTTTGTGTTGTAAGATGACACGCAATCGAATAGGATGAGAGCCTCTTTTGCGGAATAATATGAGAGTCATTGGTCACCGACGAATTACCAGGAACCGACGATTATTAGCATTTTACCGAGTGCAGCCATAAATCTTAGGAGGGTATCGTGTCCAACCAGGTAACCTCTGACATTGACGCCCACTTGATAATCATTCTGAGATTCCTCAGATTTCGTTATATTGCGTAAAAATATATTCACAGAGGTTATCCTTGGTTCACCCACTGAGAGACAAAACGTGGTATTCTCTACTTTCTACAGGAAAAATTAGAGAAGTCGCAAGAAGCCGCCTCCCTGTAATATGTGCGAAATTGCCGGGAAAGAATGTTCAGATCTACGCAGTAATTCTTCAGATCAAATTCGATCTTCGTAGATCTCATATTAACTGCAACGGCATACCGATTTTTGGTAATAGACGAAACGATTACTTGTCACGAACGACGGATTTGAATGCTAATTGAATAATTCCAATGATCTGAGGTAAATTGTGTTACTCTTAGCGAAAGCAACAATCAGTGATTTATTGCGAAACGAGGAAAATTGAACGGGTTCGACCTAAATATTACGACATTCGGAGCCGTCTCGTTCAAATACAGTCGCGCATCGACCTTCTTGGCTTTGATGCCTCGGTTCATCGATGATGATTATCATTGAACGTTTACTAAAACTAAAATCGTGTCTCTTCCCACAATTTTCGGTACACAGGGTTGTTGATTTTTCTCCCATGTTCAAGAAACCATACAATTTATAGGATTTAGTTTGCAGATAGGTTGAAATTTTACGTCATTCGGATTGGTGCTTCCGGCTCAGTGTACGGCAGTTCGCAAATGTAAACGCACATATATGTTTCGCAGTCCTGGTCATTGAGTCTTCCATCCGATATGTAAGCACCACCACACCACCGTTCTTGGCCGCCCGAGTTGTTCGGCTCGTGTTCATACCAATCATCGAACCCTGCTTCCTGCAGGGATTGGCCTTGGATTGTCATCCACGCGTTCTTCGTGAAGTGATCGTGAAATCCGATGTGGGCCAACCAGTCGTGAGTCGCGCCGGCGCCAGGCCCTGCCTCTTTGAGTAGCTTCACTATGAGCTTTGACTCTGCGTAGGAATTGAGGATGACCAGATGACCTCCCTCATTCCGGCACGTCTCCCAGACCTTGTTCCAAGATGCGGCTTTGGTGTGGACCTTATGCGCACCAAGGCCAGGTGTAAATCTAGAAAAGAAAACGCCATGATCTTCATTAAAATGTGAACTGTACAGAGGAAGCATTCAAGGATAACGACTGACTCACGTGTAGTCGTTGCGTTTGACTGTTGGCGAACCTCGCAGCAAGCAAGGAGATTGTGACGACGGTAGGAACGGGTTACCAGCTGTCACAAGAACATGATGACTGTAATGATAACCATGGGAACTGATGCTCGAAACAGAATATTGACGAAACCGCCATCACTTGATAAAGAATCAAAATAGACGACAATGCTTGACGTAGAAGTGTCATCTTTATTACTCATGAGAGGGACAAGCCATCAAACTATATATGATTCGATTTACAAAAAGTCAATGTCGTAACGCAATACAATTATAACTGTCATATCGGTTTCGATTAATTTGAACCAGCCATTCAGAGTGAACTTCTTCTCGACGTTGTTGAGGATCGATACCCACCAGATGTTATATGAAACCACAAGCCATCCAAGTTGCTGTCACCAAACTGCTGTTGCGCCATTGCAGCAGAAGAAAACACTATTTGTTTCACTAAGATCGTTGCCATAATGCTGCTTGATTATCAGTCGACTGATGGTGCCCAATTCTTCGGATGGCGAAGAGTGATTCGGAAACTGTTCATCAGTTTTCATCTCTGTAGAAGGGGCGCCGAAAGAGGTGTTCAATAGGTTCTGAATCATTATCATACGTCCACATTTAGTGGCATACTGCAGAAATCTGTGTGAGAAGGGGGGGGGGGGGCGTTTTAGCCAGCCGCAAAAAGAAAAGCAAAGCTGGACGCTAAATAGTTTCACTCACTGGGTTGTATGTGTTCGAATGACGTCTCGCAAAATTGGAAACTCCTAGACTGGAGGATGAATCAATTGAACCCACTATGGCAGAATTAGGATGCAGTACAACGTGTTTGTCAAATCTACGACAGAAAAGCGGCTAGGACAACGTAATCTCACATGATATGCGTTTCAGCGGAAAAAGCGAACAGACCACAAGGAGGTCTCTAGGCTACACTGACTGTTATTATCGGCTGGGATAATTGTGCACGTTCTGAGAATTGGAAGAAAATTTTTGAGTCTCCATGTATCAGAATTCATTTTCATCATACATATTTTGAGATTGAAAAAAAAATTACGACTCTTACCCCTAAATGGTAACAAATTCAAGGAGGCAAGATGGACAAGGATTCGGCAAGAAAACAAATTCTTCAATCGTCATGTGCATAATTCATTTATTCGTGATCAAAATGACAAATCTCACCGAGGGGGGAGGGGGGCGAAAAATCGCAAAAATCGCCTCACGTACGGACGCCCCCCAAGCTTACATAAATGTTAAATACCATGTTTATTAATCACCTAGTTTGAATACCAAAAATTCACAATTACGTTATGTATATTTTGCTACAGTGTTCTATTTTATTTTGTGGTTTCGTATTATTTACGAAACTTCCATCGTGCCCTTCGTTTGAACTATTGGAAGAGCCCAGGGCTTGCATGCGGTTCGATACATTTCATTTCACAGTGATTTGATTCATTAGTACCACAGTCTGAATATGATTAATGACTGGGTCACGAACGAACCTCAAGTTTTAGGGAAAGTTATAGATAGTTGATAATTTAACAGGATTTAGTTTGCAGATAGGCTGAAATTCGACGTAATTCGAATTGGTGTTTCTGGCTCAATGTAAGGCAGTTCGCAAATATATCCGCACATATATCTTTCGCAGTCCTGGTCATTGAGTCTCCCATCCGATATGTAAACAGAACCACACCGTTCTTGATCGCCCGCGTTGTTCGGCTCGCCTTCGTACCACTCATTGAACCCTGCTTCCTGCAGAGATTGCCCTTGGAGTGTCACCCACGCGTTCTTGGTGAAGTGATCATGGAATCCGATGTGGGCCAACCATGCGTGAGTCGAGCCCACGTGAGGCCCTGCCCTTTCGAGGAGCTTTACGATGAGCTTCGACTCTGCGTATGAATTGAGGATGACCAGGTGACCTCCCTCATTCCGGCAAATCTCCCAGGCCTTGTTCCAGGACACAGCTTTAGTGTGAACCTTGTGTGCACCGATGCCAGGCGTATATCTGCAGGAAGGACGAAAATGTTGATAAACAATGGTAGAAACAGCGAAATATCACTAATAGTTATAGAAACCACGAAATAATGACATGACGATATTGATATCGATGTTATAATATGATAATGATCGTGATGACAAAGCTGAACGATGGCTTTCTGGATTAGAATACCATGCGGATCTCGCTTATATTATGTATGATACGGTTGTCTCGCAATTAGCTTGAAATCGATAAATGTATTGCTTACGTGTAGTCGTCGCGTCTGATACCCGGTTGAGCGCATGTCAGACCGGAAGGCCAGAGGGATAAAGTCGCTTCTTGGAAAACTGCAAAGATAGAACATATTCCAAGGACGTGTAACCCAAACATCTTTGCGAAACTTGACTGCTCTTCAGTTAGGCGTACGATATGAACTATGATATTTGATGGCAAAATTACGACCTCAACACTGTCATTTGATGATACAATACAAGACACAGACTGCGAGTTCGAGATAAACGTGACCACGTAATGAATTCTGATATTTTTAACTTTTTATTGCGACTGGTATTCCCCGCGTCTTATTCCAACCATGACGAAACCGGTCGATAACACGAAGCCCCTCACTATTGACCTTAACAACTATAGTCAGCAATTATAATGATTTATTGCTTCACGAATCAATGCAAATAATATTAACTCACCGTTTTTGGACGCTTTCGTTTGATTGTACGCAGGAACTACGCAATTTTTCCACTTGCCACTAGATAGTAACAAATTCAAGGAGACGTCATGATGGTCAAGGATTGGGAAAGAAAACATATTCTTCAATCGTCTTAGGCATAATTTATTTACTCATAATCAAATTGAGGGTGAAAATCAATAGTAGGAATTTAGCACTTGACGTATTATCCCATTTCGTAATCATGCTGAGGTATGCCATTGCAACCTTCGACCGTCAAAACTTCACACGTCGAAGTTAGTTCGTTGAGATATGCGAAACTTCTTCCTGTGGAATTGGTCTCTCACATATGAAGCCGAACTTAGTTCCGCAGTCTATGTCGTTTAGTCGGCCACTTTTGTGCAAGGATCCGCAGTTTTCCGTGCCGCCAGCATTATCGGGCTGGCCAGATGCCCACTGGGTGAAACCAGCCTTCGCCAATGTCTGACCATGGATGGTAACGTACTGTCCTTCGCTGTAAAGATCATGGAAACCAATGCTGGCAAAATCCGGATGCGGTGAGCCAGTAATTTCCTCCGAGTTTGTGAAAACCTCGTTGATCGCGTTCGCTTCGGCGTTAGAATTGATTATGGCCAGGTAACCACCCTCCTCTTCGCAAGTTATTCGAGCATCGTTCCATATCACTGCTCGCGTGTGGAGCTTGTAGCCACTGATCCCAGGAACGTATCTGCAGAAAGCACCATAATTAAGAGACTTTGCCTACTGAACGAGTCCTAACTCCAGATAAATGTGACACAATTACATCCAAGAGAATGATGAATGGATTGACTCACGTGTAGTCATCGCGTCTGGTCACTGACTGGGGACATACCACACCGGAAGTTGCTGGGGGTAGAGCCGCGTTCTGAACAGCACCAAAAATACAAGATATTCCAAAAACGCATAACCACAACATGATTGCGGAGCGAGTCGAGCAGAGTGTCTTCTGCACGCGCCTGCACGGTCTCCAAATTGCAATGATCACTGTATGGATGTCACTTGCGCAATACCGGCATAGTGGACGATACTCCAGAACTTATATTCAGATTTTTATTACCAATGGTATTCCCCGCTTTTTACTCTGACGGTATCAAAACCGGTTAATTGAATTAGTCACCTGACGTCTGACCTCCAGCAACTTCGATATCCTGCATTCATAATTCGAAGTCTCGTTTCATGCCGACAGACAGGACAATTTGAGTCACAAATTACCAGATAGAGATACATCTTATGGAGTTCCAAAAGCAGCCAAGATTTTTGCTTGAAATAATATCGGTCATATTTATGGAAATATCGGCAATTGAACGATGTGACGGAACAAAGCTCTACAGCCATTGCATGGGTACCGAGAGTTTGAAATCTGTACTTAATCTATTCATTAAATCTTGCAATAAAATAATTTAATTCCCAGTGAACAATGAAACGAGTCTTTTTAATCGACCAAACGGAAATTTACGATAAATATATCGGTAAGAATAACGGATTGAATGAATTTTATTGCGATGTAACTGGTTGTGTTGCATGTAATCAGGACGTCTGGGCCTATATAGGCAACAGTCTACTATTGGAAATGAGGACTTTCAATTATCTTTCCATATTCGAAGGTTGATACTAAACTTTGTCAATTCCGACTCGAAATGGTAGTAAGTCTTACAAATTGGTGTTTACTTGCTGCCTGATAAAAGTTAAACGTTTGAATGGGCTGACCAAGAGCGAAAATCGTTGCAGGATCAGTCGAAATTAATCATGGAAGCTGATCCATCTTTTTCGGATTATACATATTAGCATTGAAAATGCTTCCGTTTTCGGGTCAGTAGTGAGGTCAGTGGGATCAAATCTTGAAATGATGCAACGGAAGCGATGTAACAGAAGTGCGTAATGAAAAGTTGAATAAATAAATAGAAGATCGAAAACAATTGAACGAGGGACATTTCGGTAATGTAGATTTCACGGTGCACATAAGGTGATTCGTAGTGTAATCATAGATGGCAATCATAATAGCGCAGCATGTAAATTCAAAGATTCAGATGAAAAAATACAATAAAACATAAGATAACGAAGGACATTTTCAATGCATCAGCTGCTTGCGTTACATGCAAGATCTGTAGATTTCTGGATATAAGTAGATTACCCACCTACTATCTATACCCTTCATCAACGAGGTCTAGAGATCATGACGTCCGTTTGACCTCACGTTTGACCCATTGAGCACGATTTCATTTCGCTGTCCAAAATTGTGTGTACATATCAATGAAATCAATGCAATTGCCCACACGGCAGTTTATATTTCAATGTTTCAGTCAAGTGTCAGAAATATGTCAGAAATATGTCTGCATATCGGATCAATGTATTTGCTACGGAGTGTCATTGATCTGGTAAACGTGTACTTAGGTGCCGTTCAAATATTACATAACGCTTCAGTTCAGATACAAACGTTACGTTGTATTACAATTTCGTATAAACTTCCGTAATATTAGAATAGATATGAATCAAGGTTGTTACATACCTAGAGAACTGCGGGAATCGTCAAGGAAACTGATAGGAAATCTGGAATTTTCACATTTGTGTAGCTGAATGTCAGTAACTTGGGATTAGTTCAAACAGTTTCTCACGCTCGGAAAGTCCATGGTTTCTAAATCTTCCGACTTGGTTCAGAAGATAAATTGAAGAAAATTGAGTCTGTGGCAAACAATACCTTAAATTGTTTTTCCTGTGAGTCCACTTCACTAGTAGTAGTAATTCAGACTATCTCTGAATTATGGTGCATGCCTTGTTATGCTCGCTCGGCTGTCAGTGTTTTTTTTATCATTTCAATTATTGATATCCCATAAGATGTATGTATGTACATTGATACACAATATAGAGCGTGAATTTTTCTGAAACCTGAACATCCCAAGAAAAAAAAACAGATTGAATCAAAATGATAACACTTCCGGTTGCGGTGTGTAACTTTGTTCAATCGAAGTATATATTATACTGAAAATCTCTATTTGCAGGAAAATTGACATTTCCAGTCATACATTTTTCCAGAATTGTATGGAAATGTGAAATTTGCACTGGAAAATCTGGAGAAGGCTGGGGATTTCCGAACCTCAATATTCTCACACGATTGGAATCAATGTCACCGTTTTTTGAGTTAAAAAAATCTACAAAATATGGCGAGCGGTTGTTCATCAACGTTACGGAACGTTACAAAAGAAGGGGGCAGGGGGGGGGTGTTATGTAATATTTGATCAGCACCTAACACGTTGTTTATACTTGAAACATACAATTGTTTAGCGACATTTTCGTGCTTCACCGCTTTCACGGTCTACTGTCGTATGAATATGACGGCATAGAATTTTTACGAGAAATGAAATAACAAATTAACCGACGTTGGAAGTGTCAATGCCACTTGTGACCGGGAAATTAGTGGGGTTGTCAGTCAGCTCGAGTTTTCTACCGTTCACTTTTGCAGCTCCATAAACCGTACCTTCAAGCCTCATTCCTCAAGTAACCCGGGAAAAAATCGGTTAGATCTATGTAGATCTAAATTTTGGAATTGATCTAATGAGATCTACGCATAGATCTTATGAGATCTCAAGAGATCTACGTAGATCCAATTTTTATGTCAATGTCAATTCCGGAAATGAATTGAAAAAACATTGATTAATTGCATAACTATAATGAAAAAATACTCACTATCATCATAGAATAAGAAATCGTGCATACGAGTAAGGAAAAAAAATTAAAAACAAAAATTGTGAAAATCGAACAAATCGGAATTGAACCCTCGAACTTCGGATTACCAAACCTGTACCGTACTAGATGAGCTAAGGCGCTTTTTGAAAATATGTGCGTTTCTGGCATACTTATGGTCCAATCAGTCCAGAGAGACTTGAAATATTTCCAAATACGGTACCAGAACTACTATACTCAGATCCGAGTAGATCTACTTAGGGGGCATTCAAATACTACGTCACGCTGTTTTTGGCCATTTCGGACCCCCCTCCCCCCTCCCACACATCACACATCGTCACGCAGTTTTTTACCCCCCTCTCGACGTGATGTGACGACTTCGATCTCGACTCCCCCTCACCTTCGTATATTTTGAAATTTGTCCGAAAATTTGTCAATATTTTGAAACTCGCACCATGCCTGTCGGTAAAAAAAGCGTGACGTGACGCTGCGAGTTTATCCCCCCCGCCCCCTCGTCACAGGTCATCACAGTGAAGCTTACCCCCTCCCACCCCTAACAGCGTGACGTAGTATTTGAATGCTCACATGAGCTAATGAGCAACAACGTTTTGCTGCGATTATTCCATCTACTCAACTCAGATCTACCTAGATTTAAAGTAGATCTAACGTTATCTAGGTCGATATACATATATCTAACAAGCATGAGCATTCGAACATGATAGTAGATCAATTCGAAGCTACGTAGATCTACGAAAATCCTCGGAGATCTAGGTAGATCTAGGTAGATCTACGATTTCCCAAAATTTAGATCTACTTAGATCTAAACTAGATCTCCGAAGATGCGAATTAGATCCAAACCATTTTTTCCCGGGAAGTATATCGACGCATCGTCTCGTGCTAAAACCATGTAGCAACGTCAGTGAAATAACGTTCTTCGCATTTACAATCCAGCTCCTTCCATAGACTACGACACAGCAGCACTTTTGCAGTAATCTGTACTACTATTTC
>JAEUYN010000027.1:0-16460 GCA_018257835.1 Euura lappo | reverse complement strand
CACATGGGTCGCGAATAACTATTTTTCCGTACCGAAATTGTGAAATATCCACCCCTCGACAATATTACGCGACAGCAGAGGGTCCTACAAGTACGATTTAGGATCGTGGGGCAGATATTCACTCACATGGGTCGCGAATAACTATTTTTCGTACCAAAATTTTGAAATTTCCACCCCTCGACGATATTACGCGACAGCAGAGGGTCCTACAAGTACGATGTAGCATCGTGGGACATATATTCACTCACATGGGTCGCGAATAACTATTTTTGCGTACCAAAATTTTGAAATATCCACCCCTCGACGATATTACGCGACAGCAGAGGGTCCTACAAGTACGATGTAGGGTTGGGGGGCAGATATTCACTCACATGGGTCGCGATTCATTATTTTTTCGTACCGAAATTGTGAAATATCCACCCCTCGACGATATTACGCGACAGCAGAGGGTCCTACAAGTACGATGTAGGATCGTGGGGCAGATATTCACTCACATGGGTCGCGAATAACTATTTTTTCGTACCAAAATTTTGAAATATCCGCCCTCGATATTACGCGACAGCAGAGGGTCCTCCAAGTACGACAGCATCGGGGCAGATATTCACTCACATGGGTCATGAATAACTATTTTATCCTACTCAAAATTTTGGAAATATCCACCCCCCGACGATACGCGACAGCAGAGGGTCCTACAAGTACGATGTAGGATCGGTGGGCAGATATTCACTCACATGGGTCGCGAGTAACTATTTTTTCGTACCGAAATTTTGAAATATCCACACCTCAATGATATTGAGCGACAGCAGAGGGTCCCACAAGTACGATGTAGGATCGTGGGGCAGACATTCCCTCACATGGGTCGCGAGCAACTATTTTTTCGTACCAAAATTTTGAAATATCCACACCTCAACGATATTGAGCGACAGCAGAGGGTCCCACAAGTACGATGTAGGATCGTGGGGCAGATATTCACTCACATGGGTCGCGAATAACTATTTTTTCGTACCAAAATTTTGAAATATCCACCCCTCAACGATATTACGCGAGAGCAGAGGGTCCTACAAGTACGATGTAGCATCGTGGGGCAGATATTCACTCACATGGGTCGCGAATAACTATTTTTTCGTACCAAAATTTTGAAATATCCAACCCTCAACGATATTACGCGAGAGCAGAGGGTCCTACAAGTACGATGTAGCATCGTGGGGCAGATATTCACTCACATGGGTCGCGAATAACTATTTTTTCGTACCAAAATTTTGAAATATCCCCCCCTCGACGATATTACGCGACAGCAGAGGGTCCTACAAGTACGATGTAGCATCGTGGGGCAGATATTCACTCACGTGGGTCGCGAGTAACTATTTTTTCATACCGAAATTTTGAAATATCCACACCTTGACCATATTTCGCGACAGCAGAGGATCCTACAAGTACGATGTAGGATCGTGGGGCAGATATTCACTCACATGGGTCGCGAATAACTATTTTTTCGTACCAAAATTTTGAAATATCCACCCCTCAACGATATTACGCGACAGCAGAGGGTCCTCCAAGTACGATGTAGCATCGTGGGGCAGATATTCACTCACATGGGTCGCGAATAACTATTTTTTCGTACAAAAATTTTGAAATATCCACCCCTCGAAGATATTACGCGACAGCAGAGGGTCCTACAAGTACGATGTAGCATCGTGGGGCAGATATTCACTCACATGGGTCGCGAATAACTATTTTTTCGTACAAAAATTTTGGAATATCCACCTCAACGATATTACGCGACAGCAGAGGGTCCTCCTCCAGTACATGTAGCATCGTAAGCAGGATATTCACATGGGTCGCGAATAACTATTTTTTCGTACCGAAATTGTGAAATATCCACCCCTCGACGATATTACGCGACAGCAGAGGGTCCTACAAGTACGATGTAGGATCGTGGGGCAGATATTCACTCACATGGGTCGCGAGTAACTATTTTTTCGTACCGAAATTGTGAAATATTCACCCCTCGACGATATTACGCGACAGCAGAGGGTCCCACAAGTACGATGTAGGATCGTGGGGCAGATATTCACTCACATGGGTCGCGATTCATTATTTTTTCGTACCGAAATTGTGAAATATCCACCCCTCGATGATATTACGCGACAGCAGAGGGTCCTACAAGTACGATGTAGGATCGTGGGGCAGATATTCACTCACATGGGTCGCGAATAACTATTTTTTCGTACCAAAATTGTGAAATATCCACCCCTCGACGATATTACGCGACAGCAGAGGGTCCTACAAGTACGATGTAGGATCGTGGGGCAGATATTCATTCACATGGGTCGCGATTCACCATTTTTTCGTACCGAAATTTTGAAATATCCACCCCTCGACGATACTGCGCGGCATCAGAGGGTCCTACAAGTACGATGTAGGATCGTGGGGCAGATATTCCCTCACATGGGTCGCGAATAACTATTTTTTTCGTACCGAAAATTTGAAATATCCATCCCTCGAGGATACTGCGCGGCATCAGAGGGTCCTACAAGTACGATGTAGGATCGTGGGGCAGATATTCACCACATGGGTCGCGAATAACTATTTTTTCGTACCAAAATTTTGAAATATCCACCCCTCGACGATATTACGCGACAGCAGAGGGTCCTACAAGTACGATGTAGCATCGTGGGGCAGATATTCACTCACATGGGTCGCGAATAACTATTTTTTTTCGTACCAAAATTTTGAAATATCCACCCCTCGACGATACATGACAGCAGAGAGGGTCCTACAAGTACGATGTAGCATCGTGGGGCAGATATTTACTCACATGGGTCGCGAATAAATATTTTTTCGTACCAAAATTTTGAAATATCCACCCCTCGACGGTATTACGCGACAGCAGAGGGTCCTACAAGTACGATGTAGCATCGTGGGGCAGATATTCACTCACATGGGTCGCGAATAACTATTTTTTCGTACCAAAATTTTGAAATATCCACCCCTCAACGATATTACGCGACAGCAGAGGGTCCTACAAGTACGATGTAGCATCGTGGGGCAGATATTCACTCACATGGGTCGCGAATAACTATTTTTTCGTAGCAAAATTTTGAAATATCCACCCCTCAACGATATTACGCGACAGCAGAGGGTCCTACAAGTACGATGTAGCATCGTGGGGCAGATATTCACTCACATGGGTCGCGAATAACTATTTTTTCGTACCAAAATTTTGAAATATCCACCCCTCGACGATATTACGCGACAGCAGAGGGTCCTACAAGTACGATGTAGCATCGTGGGGCAGGTATTCACTCACATGGGTCGCGAATAACTATTTTTTCGTACCAAAATTTTGAAATATCCACCCCTCAACGATATTACGCGACAGCAGAGGGTCCTCCAAGTACGATGTAGTATCGTGGGGCAGATATTCACTCACATGGGTCGCGAATAACTATTTTTTCGTACCAAAATTTTGAAATATCCACCCCTCGACGATATTACGCGACAGCAGAGGGTCCTACAAGTACGATGTAGCATCATGGGGCAGATATTCACTCACATGGGTCGCGAATAACTATTTTTTCGTACCAAAATTTTGAAATATCCACCCCTCGACGATATTACGCGACAGCAGAGGGTCCTACAAGTACGATGTAGCATCGTGGGGCAGATATTCACTCACATGGGTCGCGAATAACTATTTTTTCGTACCAAAATTTTGAAATATCCACCCCTCAACGATATTACGCGACAGCAGAGGGTCCTACAAGTACGATGTAGCATCGTGGGGCAGATATTCACTCACATGGGTCGCGAATAACTATTTTTGCGTACCAAAATTTTGAAATATCCACCCCTCGACGATATTACGCGACAGCAGAGGGTCCTACAAGTACGATGTAGCATCGTGGGGCAGATATTCACTCACATGGGTCGCGAATAACTATTTTTTCGTACCAAAATTTTGAAATATCCACCCTCGACGATATTACAAAGACAGCAGAGTGTCCTACAAGTACGATGTAGCATCGTGGGGCAGATATTCACTCACACGGGTCGCGAGTAACTATTTTTCGTACCGAAATTTTTAAATATCCACACCTTGACGATATTTCGCGACAGCAGAGGGTCCTACAAGTACGATGTAGCATCGTGGGGCAGATATTCACTCACATGGGTCGCGAATAACTATTTTTTCGTACAAAAATTTTGGAATATCCACCCCTCGACGATATTACGCGACAGCAGAGGGTCCTACAAGTACGATGTAGCATCGTGGGGCAGATATTCACTCACATGGGTCGCGAATAACTATTTTTTCGTACCAAAATTTTGAAATATCCACCCCTCAACGATATTACGCGAGAGCAGAGGGTCCTACAAGTACGATGTAGCATCGTGGGGCAGATATTCACTCACATGGGTCGCGAATAACTATTTTTTCGTACCAAAATTTTGAAATATCCGCCCCTCAACGATATTACGCGACAGCAGAGGGTCCTCCAAGTACGATGTAGCATCGTGGGGCAGATATTCACTCACATGGGTCGCGAATAACTATTTTTTCGTACTAAAATTTTGAAATATCCACCCCTCGACGATATTACGCGACAGCAGAGGGTCCTACAAGTACGATGTAGCATCGTGGGGCAGATATTCACTCACATGGGTCGCGAATAACTATTTTTTCGTACCAAAATTTTGAAATATCCACCCCTCGACGATATTAAGCGACAGCAGAGGGTCCTACAAGTACGATGTAGCATCGTGGGGCAGATATTCACTCACATGGGTCGCGAATAACTATTTTTTCGTACCAAAATTTTGAAATATCCGCCCCTCAACGATATTACGCGACAGCAGAGGGTCCTCCAAGTACGATGTAGCATCGTGGGGCAGATATTCACTCACATGGGTCGCGAATAACTATTTTATCCTACCAAAATTTTGAAATATCCACCCCTCGACGATATTACGCGACAGCAGAGGGTCCTACAAGTACGATGTAGCATCGTGGGGCAGATATTCACTCACATGGGTCGCGAATAACTATTTTTTCGTACCAAAATTTTGAAATATCCACCCCTCGACGATATTACGCGACAGCAGAGGGTCCTACAAGTACGATGTAGCATCGTGGGGCAGATATTCACTCACATGGGTCGCGAATAACTATTTTTTCGTACCAAAATTTTGAAATATCCACCCCTCGACGATATTACGCGACAGCAGAGGGTCCTACAAGTACGATGTAGCATCGTGGGGCAGATATTCACTCACATGGGTCGCGAATAACTATTTTTTCGTATAAAAATTTTGAAATATCCACCCCTCGACGATATTACGCGACAGCAGAGGGTCCTACAAGTACGATGTAGCATCGTGGGGCAGATATTCACTCACATGGGTCGCGAATAACTATTTTTTCGTACCAAATTTGTGAAATATCCACCCCTCGACGATATTACGCGACAGCAGAGGGTCCTACAAGTACGATGTAGCATCGTGGGGCAGATATTCACTCACATGGGTCGCGAATAACTATTTTTGCGTACCAAAATTTTGAAATATCCACCCCTCGACGATATTACGCGACAGCAGAGGGTCCTACAAGTACGATTTAGGATCGTGGGGCAGATATTCACTCACATGGGTCGCGAATAACTATTTTTCGTACCAAAATTTTGAAATATCCACCCCTCGACGATATTACGCGACAGCAGAGGGTCCTACAAGTACGATGTAGCATCGTGGGACATATATTCACTCACATGGGTCGCGAATAACTATTTTTGCGTACCAAAATTTTGAAATATCCACCCCTCGACGATATTACGCGACAGCAGAGGGTCCTACAAGTACGATGTAGCATCGTGGGGCAGGTATTCACTCACATGGGTCGCGAATAACTATTTTTTCGTACCAAAATTTTGAAATATCCACCCCTCAACGATATTACGCGACAGCAGAGGGTCCTCCAAGTACGATGTAGTATCGTGGGGCAGATATTCACTCACATGGGTCGCGAATAACTATTTTTTCGTACCAAAATTTTGAAATATCCACCCCTCGACGATATTACGCGACAGCAGAGGGTCCTACAAGTACGATGTAGCATCGCGGGGCAGATATTCACTCACATGGGTCGCGAATAACTATTTTTTCGTAGCAAAATTTTGAAATATCCACCCCTCAACGATATTACGCGACAGCAGAGGGTCCTACAAGTACGATGTAGCATCGTGGGGCAGATATTCACTCACATGGGTCGCGAATAACTATTTTTTCGTACCAAAATTTTGAAATATCCACCCCTCAACGATATTACGCGACAGCAGAGGGTCCTCCAAGTACGATGTAGCATCGTGGGGCAGATATTCACTCACATGGGTCGCGAATAACTATTTTTTCGTACCAAAATTTTGAAATATCCCCCCCTCGACGATATTACGCGACAGCAGAGGGTCCTACAAGTACGATGTAGCATCGTGGGGCAGATATTCACTCACATGGGTCGCGAATAACTATTTTTTCGTACCAAAATTTTGAAATATCCGCCCCTCAACGATATTACGCGACAGCAGAGGGTCCTCCAAGTACGATGTAGCATCGTGGGGCAGATATTCACTCACATGGGTCGCGAATAACTATTTTATCCTACCAAAATTTTGAAATATCCACCCCTCGACGATATTACGCGACAGCAGAGGGTCCTACAAGTACGATGTAGCATCGTGGGGCAGATATTCACTCACATGGGTCGCGAATAACTATTTTTTCGTACCAAAATTTTGAAATATCCACCCCTCGACGATATTACGCGACAGCAGAGGGTCCTACAAGTACGATGTAGGATCGGGGGGCAGATATTCACTCACATGGGTCGAGGTTCACCATTTTTTCGTACCAAAATTTTGAAACATCCACCCCTCGACGATATTGCGCGACAGCAGAGGGTCCTACAAGTACGATGTAGGATCGGGGGGCAGATATTCACTCACATGGGTCGCGAGTAACTATTTTTTCGTACCGAAATTTTGAAATATCCACCCCTCGACGATATTACGCGACAGCAGAGGGTCCTACAAGTACGATGTAGGATCGGGGGGCAGATATTCACTCACATGGCTCGCGAGTAACTATTTTTTCGTACCAAAATTTTGAAATATCCACCCCTCGACGATATTACGCGAGAGCAGAGGGTCCTGCAAGTACGATGTAGGATCGGGGGGCAGATATTCACTCACATTCGTTCCGATTCATTATTTTTTCGTACCGAAATTTTGAAATATCCACCCCTCGACGATATTACGCGACAGCAGAGGGTCCTACAAGTACGATGTAGGATCGGGGGGCAGATATTCACTCACATGGGTCGCGAGTAACTATTTTTTCGTACCAAAATTTTGAAATATCCACCCCTCGACGATATTACGCGACAGCAGAGGGTCCTCCAAGTACGATGTAGCATCGTGGGGTGATATTCACTCACATGGGTCGCGAATAACTATTTTTGCGTACCAAAATTTTGAAATATCCACCCTCGACGATATTACGCGACAGCAGAGGGTCCTACAAGTACGATGTAGCATCGTGGGGCAGATATTCACTCACATGGGTCGCGAATAACTATTTTTTCGTACCAAAATTTTGAAATATCCGCCCTCAACGATATTACGCGACAAAAAGCAGAGGGTCCTCCAAGTACGATGTAGCATCGTGGGGCAGATATTCACTCACATGGGTCGCGAATAACTATTTTATCCTACCAAAATTTTGAAATATCCACCCTCGACGATATTACGCGACAGCAGAGGGTCCTACAAGTACGATGTAGCATCGTGGGGCAGATATTCACTCACATGGGTCGCGAATAACTATTTTTTCGTACCAAAATTTTGAAATATCCGCCCCTCAACGATATTACGCGACAGCAGAGGGTCCTCCAAGTACGATGTAGCATCGTGGGGCAGATATTCACTCACATGGGTCGCGAATAACTATTTTTTCGTACCAAAATTTTGAAATATCCACCCCTCGAAGATATTACGCGACAGCAGAGGGTCCTACAAGTACGATGTAGCATCGTGGGGCATATTCACTCACATGGGTCGCGAATAACTATTTTTTCGTACCAAAATTTTGAAATATCCACCCTCGACGATATTACGCGACAGCAGAGGGTCCTACAAGTACGATGTAGGATCGTGGGGCAGATATTCACTCACATGGGTCGCGATTCATTATTTTTTCGTACCGAAATTGTGAAATATCCACCCCTCGACGATATTACGCGACAGCAGAGGGTCCTACAAGTACGATGTAGGATCGTGGGGCAGATATTCACACACATGGGTCGCGAGTAAGTATTTTTTCGTACCGAAATTGTGAAATATCCACCCCTCGACGATATTACGCGACAGCAGAGGGTCCTACAAGTACGATGTAGGATCGTGGGGCAGATATTCACTCACATGGGTCGCGAGTAACTATTTTTTCGTACCAAAATTTTGAAATATCCACCCTCGACGATATTACGCGACAGCAGAGGGTCCTACAAGTACGATGTAGCATCAAGGGGCAGATATTCACCACATGGGTCGCGAATAACTATTTTCGTACCAAAATTTTGAAAATATCCACCCTCGACGATATTACGCGACAGCAGAGGGTCCTACAAGTACGATGTAGCATCGTGGGGCAGATATTCACTCACATGGGTCGCGAATAACTATTTTTCAAAATTTGGAAATATCCACCCTCAACGATATTACGCGACAGCAGAGGGTCCTACAAGTACGATGTAGGATCGTGGGGCAGATATTCACTCACATGGGTCGCGAATAAATATTTTTTCGTACCGAAATTGTGAAATATCCACCCCTCGACGATATTACGCGACAGCAGAGGGTCCTACAAGTACGATGTAGGATCGTGGGGCAGATATTCACTCACATGGGTCGCGATTCACCATTTTTTCGTACCGAAATTGTGAAATATCCACCCCTCGACGATATGGTACGACAGCAGAGGGTCCTACAAGTACGATGTAGGATCGTGGGGCAGATATTCACTCACATGGGTCGCGAATAAATATTTTTTCGTACCGAAATTGTGAAATATCCACCCCTCGACGATATTACGCGACAGCAGAGGGTCCTACAAGTACGATGTAGGATCGTGGGGCAGATATTCACTCACATGGGTCGCGAATAACTATTTTTTCGTACCAAATTTGTGAAATATCCACCCCTCGACGATATTACGCGACAGCAGAGGGTCCTACAAGTACGATGTAGCATCGCGGGGCAGATATTCACTCACATGGGTCGCGAATAACTATTTTTTCGTAGCAAAATTTTGAAATATCCACCCCTCAACGATATTACGCGACAGCAGAGGGTCCTCAAGTACGATGTAGCATCGTGGGGCAGATATTCACCACATGGGTCGCGAATAACTATTTCTTTTCGTACCAAAATTTTGAAATATCCACCCCTCGACGATATTACGCGACAGCAGAGGGTCCTACAAGTACGATGTAGCATCGTGTGGCAGATATTCACTCACATGGGTCGCGAATAACTATTTTTTCGTACCAAAATTTTGAAATATCCACCCTCGACGATATTACGCGACAGCAGAGGGTCCTACAAGTACGATGTAGGATCGTGGGGCAGATATTCACTCACATGGGTCGCGAATAACTATTTTTTCGTACCGAAATTGTGAAATATCCACCCCTCGACGATATTACGCGACAGCAGAGGGTCCTACAAGTACGATGTAGCATCGTGGGCAGATATTCACTCACATGGGTCGCGAATAACTATTTTTTCGTACCAAAAATTTTGAAATATCCACCCTCGACGATATTACGCGACAGCAGAGGGTCCTACAAGTACGATGTAGCATCGTGGGGCAGATATTCACTCACATGGGTCGCGAATAACTGTTTTTTCGTACCAAAATTTTGAAATATCCACCCCTCGACGATATTACGCGACAGCAGAGGGTCCTACAAGTACGATGTAGCATCGTGGGGCAGATATTCACTCACATGGGTCGCGAATAACTATTTTTTCGTACCAAAATTTTGAAATATCCACCCCTCAACGATATTACGCGACAGCAGAGGGTCCTCCAAGTACGATGTAGCATCGTGGGGCAGATATTCACTCACATGGGTCGCGAATAACTATTTTTTCGTACCAAAATTTTGAAATATCCACCCCTCGACGATATTACGCGACAGCAGAGGGTCCTGCAAGTACGATGTAGCATCGTGGGGCAGATATTTACTCACATGGGTCGCGAATAAATATTTTTTCGTACCAAAATTTTGAAATATCCACCCCTCGACGGTATTACGCGACAGCAGAGGGTCCTACAAGTACGATGTAGCATCGTGGGGCAGATATTCACTCACATGGGTCGCGAATAACTATTTTTTCGTACCAAAATTTTGAAATATCCACCCCTCAACGATATTACGCGAGAGCAGAGGGTCCTACAAGTACGATGTAGCATCGTGGGGCAGATATTCACTCACATGGGTCGCGAATAACTATTTTTTCGTACCAAAATTTTGAAATATCCACCCCTCGACGATATTACGCGACAGCAGAGGGTCCTACAAGTACGATGTAGCATCGTGAGGCAGATATTCACTCACATGGGTCGCGAATAACTATTTTTTCGTACCAAAATTTTGAAATATCCACCCCTCGACGATATTAAGCGACAGCAGAGGGTCCTACAAGTACGATGTAGCATCGTGGGGCAGATATTCACTCACATGGGTCGCGAATAACTATTTTTTCGTACCAAAATTTTGAAATATCCACCCCTCAACGATATTACGCGGCAGCAGAGGGTCCTACAAGTACGATGTAGCATCGTGGGGCAGATATTCACTCACATGGGTCGCGAATAACTATTTTTTCATACCAAAATTTTGAAATATCCACCCCTCGACGATATTACGCGACAGCAGAGGGTCCTACAAGTACGATGTAGCATCGTGGGGCAGATATTCACTCACATGGGTCGCGAATAACTGTTTTTTCGTAGCAAAATTTTGAAATATCCACCCTCAACGATATTACGCGACAGCAGAGGGTCCTACAAGTACGATGTAGCATCGTGGGCAGATATTCACCACATGGGTCGCGAATAACTATTTTTCGTACCAAAATTTTGAAATATCCACCCCTCAACGATATTACGCGACAGCAGAGGGTCCTCCAAGTACGATGTAGCATCGTGGGGGAGATATTCACCACATGGGTCGCGAATAACTATTTTTTCGTACCAAAATTTTGAAATATCCACCCCTCGACGATATTACGCGACAGCAGAGGGTCCTACAAGTACGATGTAGCATCGTGGGGCAGATATTCACTCACATGGGTCGCGAATAACTATTTTTTCGTACCAAAATTTTGAAATATCCACCCCTCAACGATATTACGCGACAGCAGAGGGTCCTCCAAGTACGATGTAGCATCGTGGGGCAGATATTCACTCACATGGGTCGCGAATAACTATTTTTTCGTACCAAAATTTTGAAATATCCCCCCCTCGACGATATTACGCGACAGCAGAGGGTCCTACAAGTACGATGTAGCATCGTGGGGCAGATATTCACTCACATGGGTCGCGAATAACTATTTTTTCGTACAAAAATTTTGAAATATCCACCCTCGACGATATTACGCGACAGCAGAGGGTCCTACAAGTACGATGTAGCATCGTGGCAGATATTCACCACATGGGTCGCGAATAACTATTTTTTCGTACCAAAATTTTGAAATATCCACCCTCGACGATATTACGCGACAGCAGAGGGTCCTGCAAGTACGATGTAGCATCGTGGGGCAGATATTTACTCACATGGGTCGCGAATAAATATTTTTTCGTACCAAAATTTTGAAATATCCACCCCTCGACGGTATTACGCGACAGCAGAGGGTCCTACAAGTACGATGTAGCATCGTGGGGCAGATATTCACTCACATGGGTCGCGAATAACTATTTTTTCGTACCAAAATTTTGAAATATCCACCCCTCGACGATATTACGCGACAGCAGAGGGTCCTACAAGTACGATGTAGCATCATGGGGCAGATATTCACTCACATGGGTCGCGAATAACTATTTTTTCGTACCAAAATTTTGAAATATCCACCCCTCGACGATATTACGCGACAGCAGAGGGTCCTACAAGTACGATGTAGCATCGTGGGGCAGATATTCACTCACATGGGTCCCGAATAACTATTTTTTCGTACCAAAATTTTGAAATATCCACCCCTCGACGATATTACGCGACAGCAGAGGGTCCTACAAGTACGATGTAGCATCGTGGGGCAGGTATTCACTCACATGGGTCGCGAATAACTATTTTTTCGTACCAAAATTTTGAAATATCCACCCCTCAACGATATTACGCGACAGCAGAGGGTCCTCCAAGTACGATGTAGTATCGTGGGGCAGATATTCACTCACATGGGTCGCGAATAACTATTTTTTCGTACCAAAATTTTGAAATATCCACCCCTCGACGATATTACGCGACAGCAGAGGGTCCTACAAGTACGATGTAGCATCGCGGGGCAGATATTCACTCACATGGGTCGCGAATAACTATTTTTTCGTAGCAAAATTTTGAAATATCCACCCCTCAACGATATTACGCGACAGCAGAGGGTCCTACAAGTACGATGTAGCATCGTGGGGCAGATATTCACTCACATGGGTCGCGAATAACTATTTTTTCGTACCAAAATTTTGAAATATCCACCCCTCAACGATATTACGCGACAGCAGAGGGTCCTACAAGTACGATGTAGCATCGTGGGGCAGATATTCACTCACACGGGTCGCGAGTAACTATTTTTCGTACCAAAATTTTGAAATATCCACCCCTCGACGATATTACGCGACAGCAGAGGGTCCTACAAGTACGATGTAGGATCGTGGGGCAGATATTCACTCACATGGGTCGCGAGTAACTATTTTTTCGTACCGAAATTTTGAAATATCCGCCCCTCGACGATATAGCGAGACAGCAGAGGGTCCTACAAGTACGATGTAGGATCGTGGGGCAGATATTCACTCACATGGGTCGCGAATAACTATTTTATCGTACCGAAATTTTGAAATATCCACCCCTCGACGATATTACGCGACAGCAGAGGGTCCTACAAGTACGATGTAGGATCGGGGGGCAGATATTCACTCACATGGGTCGCGAGTAACTATTTTTTCGTACCAAAATTTTGAAATATCCACCCCTCGACGATATTACGCGACAGCAGAGGGTCCTACAAGTACGATGTAGCATCGTGGGGCAGATATTCACTCACATGGGTCGCGAATAACTATTTTTTCGTATCAAAATTTTGAAATATCCACCCCTCGACGATATTACGCGACAGCAGAGGGTCCTACAAGTACGATGTACGATCGGGGGGCAGATATTCACTCACATGGGTCCCCATTCATTATTTTTTCGTACCAAAATTTTGAAATATCCACCCCTCGACGATATTACGCGAGAGCAGAGGGTCCTGCAAGTACGATGTACGATCGGGGGGCAGATATTCACTCACATGGCTCGCGAGTAACTATTTTTTCGTACCGAAATTTTGAAATATCCACCCCTCGACGATACTGCGCGGCATCAGAGGGTCCTACAAGTACGATGTAGGATCGTGGGGCAGATATTCACTCACATGGGTCGCGAGTAACTATTTTTGCGTACCGAAATTTTGAAATATCCACCCCTCGACGATATTACGCGACAGCAGAGGGTCCTACAAGTACGATGTAGCATCGTGGGGCAGATATTCACTCACATGGGTCGCGAATAACTATTTTTTCGTACCAAAATTTTGAAATATCCACCCCTCGACGATATTACGCGACAGCAGAGGGTCCTCCAAGTACGATGTAGCATCGTGGGGCAGATATTCACTCACATGGGTCGCGAATAACTATTTTATCCTACCAAAATTTTGAAATATCCACCCCTCGACGATATTACGCGACAGCAGAGGGTCCTACAAGTACGATGTAGCATCGTGGGGCAGATATTCACTCACATGGGTCGCGAATAACTATTTTTTCGTACCAAAATTTTGAAATATCCACCCCTCGACGATATTACGCGACAGCAGAGGGTCCTACAAGTACGATGTAGCATCGTGGGGCAGATATTCACTCACATGGGTCGCGAATAACTATTTTTCGTACCAAAAATTTTGAAATATCCACCCCTCGACGATATTACGCGACAGCAGAGGGTCCTACAAGTACGATGTAGCATCGTGGGGCAGATATTCACTCACATGGGTCGCGAATAACTATTTTTTCGTACCAAAATTTTGAAATATCCACCCCTCAACGATATTACGCGAGAGCAGAGGGTCCTACAAGTACGATGTAGCATCGTGGGGCAGATATTCACTCACATGGGTCGCGAATAACTATTTTTCGTACCAAAATTTTGAAATATCCACCCCTCGACGATATTACGCGACAGCAGAGGGTCCTACAAGTACGATGTAGCATCGTGGGGCAGATATTCACTCACATGGGTCGCGAATAACTATTTTTCGTACCAAAATTTTGAAATATCCACCCCTCGACGATATTACGCGACAGCAGAGGGTCCTACAAGTACGATGTAGCATCGTGGGGCAGATATTCACTCACATGGGACGCGAATAACTATTTTTTCGTACCAAAATTTTGAAATATCCACCCCTCGACGATATTACGCGACAGCAGAGGGTCCTACAAGTACGATGTAGCATCGTGGGGCAGATATTCACTCACATGGGTCGCGAATAACTATTTTTTCGTACCAAAATTTTGAAATATCCACCCCTCGACGATATTACGCGACAGCAGAGGGTCCTACAAGTACGATGTAGCATCGTGGGGCAGATATTCACTCACATGGGTCGCGAATAACTATTTTTTCGTACCAAAATTTTGAAATATCCACCCCTCGACGATATTACGCGACAGCAGAGGGTCCTGCAAGTACGATGTAGCATCGTGGGGCAGATATTTACTCACATGGGTCGCGAATAAATATTTTTTCGTACCAAAATTTTGAAATATCCACCCCTCGACGGTATTACGCGACAGCAGAGGGTCCTACAAGTACGATGTAGCATCGTGGGGCAGATATTCACTCACATGGGTCGCGAATAACTATTTTTTCGTACCAAAATTTTGAAATATCCACCCCTCAACGATATTACGCGACAGCAGAGGGTCCTACAAGTACGATGTAGCATCGTGGGGCAGATATTCACTCACATGGGTCGCGAATAACTATTTTTTCATACCAAAATTTTGAAATATCCACCCCTCGACGATATTACGCGACAGCAGAGGGTCCTACAAGTACGATGTAGCATCGTGTGGCAGATATTCACTCACATGGGTCGCGAATAACTATTTTTTCGTACCAAAATTTTGAAATATCCACCCCTCGACGATATTACGCGACAGCAGAGGGTCCTACAAGTACGATGTAGCATCGTGGGGCAGGTATTCACTCACATGGGTCGCGAATAACTATTTTTTCGTACCAAAATTTTGAAATATCCACCCCTCAACGATATTACGCGACAGCAGAGGGTCCTCCAAGTACGATGTAGTATCGTGGGGCAGATATTCACTCACATGGGTCGCGAATAACTATTTTTTCGTACCAAAATTTTGAAATATCCACCCCTCGACGATATTACGCGACAGCAGAGGGTCCTACAAGTACGATGTAGCATCGCGGGGCAGATATTCACTCACATGGGTCGCGAATAACTATTTTTTCGTAGCAAAATTTTGAAATATCCACCCCTCGACGATATTACGCGACAGCAGAGGGTCCTACAAGTACGATGTAGCATCGTGGGGCAGATATTCACTCACATGGGTCGCGAATAACTATTTTTTCGTACCAAAATTTTGAAATATCCACCCCTCAACGATATTACGCGACAGCAGAGGGTCCTCCAAGTACGATGTAGTATCGTGGGGCAGATATTCACTCACATGGGTCGCGAATAACTATTTTTTCGTACCAAAATTTTGAAATATCCACCCCTCGACGATATTACGCGACAGCAGAGGGTCCTACAAGTACGATGTAGGATCGTGGGGCAGATATTCACTCACATGGGTCGCGAATAAATATTTTTTCGTACCGAAATTGTGAAATATCCACCCCTCGACGATATTACGCGACAGCAGAGGGTCCTACAAGTACGATGTAGGATCGTGGGGCAGATATTCACTCACATGGGTCGCGAATAACTCGTTTTTCGTACCAAATTTGTGAAATATCCACCCCTCGACGATAATACGCGACAGCAGAGGGTCCTACAAGTACGATGTAGGATCGTGGGGCAGATATTCACTCACATGGGTCGCGAATAACTATT
>JAEUYN010000260.1:0-28337 GCA_018257835.1 Euura lappo | reverse complement strand
CAAAAAGTTTTTCTATAAAAGTTTTGTTTACCCTTTCTGGTAGATATGCGGATATTGTGCGCTCGCGAGACTCACGTATAATAATAATCCATATGGTGATGTGGTTCACTGAATTCACAGAAAACAAGTTCCTTCGAGATTATCATATTCCAGTTTCAAGCTTGCGCCACATTATTCGAATTTATTCTATTATACACCTTCAGAATACTTAAATCACTCGAAAGGATGACTGTCGGGTCGTTGACTAGGACTCCGATTCACCAACTAGGATGGAGGATGATGAGGAGAGATTCAAATGCAAGCTTGAAGAATCTCAAACCCTTTGCTATTTGTGTTGAGTCGGTGAGTCGCAGAAGCGGTTTAATTGCCATATTGATCAAACCTCCGATCCATTTGCTTTGTAATTAAATAACTGCACTCATTCTGTGCTTTTGAATGCTACTTTATAACCTATATCAAATCCGATTGAAGACTCTCGCTGATTTTCCGTTCAGAATGAATATAATTTAAGAAGGCAAATAGAAATTCACCGTATATGTATATTAAAGGCGAACCAGCGAGGAAGAAAGCAGGGAGAGCTGTACAAAAGCTCACGTTTGCGGGTCCTGATTTCCCGATTTTTATTAGAGGATTCGTGTAATTTATTGCAAAGTAAAAAATGTTGGTTCCAACGTAAACAGGATGAAACCTGAGTTGTGGGACAGTTCATCTCAGAGAAGTACAACTATGCGGCTACCCAATCAACTCTGCAGGATAACGCGAAAGTCCCCGAAAAGCCCAAGGGACACGTTGATAGAAGTTATCAACCCTGGGATGGAAAACACTCTGGTCCCGAAGAGAAAGCAGCATTTGAGCTTTCAACCCATCAAAGATAAGCGTCCAGACTCTAGTCCATTGGTTCGATGAATACTTCATCGTATTGGAAAACGATATTTGCTTTCCTCGATCACCGTTCATTGATTTTTTTTTTTTTTGTTCCCGCTTATCGTTAATCGGGCTAGAAATTTCTCTTGAATATAAATATCAGTTTGTCCTTCTCTCTCTCTCTCTCTTTATCTCTCTCTTAGTTTGACACGGTTGAAGAAATTCGGTGTGTGAGCATTATTTTCTCCCGATTTGTGGCCTCTTCGCTTTCGGGGTTCGCAATCTTTGATTTGACGTGCACGTAGTTTTCAGACACATTTCTTGCGCATTCTGATTCGGGGTCGATGAAAGAGCCTCGTATTTGATAAGGGATTTGATCCGACCTCTGAAAGCGGCACTTTTGGTCACTGCCAACAAGTCACACCATACACTCAAAGCTTCGGAGGATAAATCACTATTCAATAATGCGCGTAGCTGGTGATGTATGACTTCATTGGATTGAGAGATGTTTATCAAGGTGACGTAGACTAAGAGTAACAAAAAGAGAAATGCAGTCTGCCCGACTGCTGTGGTTCAAACTCGTTACTACGTCGCACGGATTTTGTAATCGTATAGTGAATTTTAGCTCACCCCAGTCCAGAAATGTCCTCCAATTTCACATTCTGGATATTGAGCGAACGTGAGTATTCAACGCACGCTCATTCCCATACGCTGTTCAATATACCAGTGGGAGTTATTACACAGTCTCTACAGATGTAGAAGTCCCTCAGGTTTTCAATCCTACGTGTGGACGGGTGCAACGCACACATCTATAGCAGCTAGGTCCAGCAGTAACCGCCTTGTACGTTTGGGGATAGAGTATATTGACCGGGTATAATGGGGAATATATGGATCGGGTATATTTGACCATATTTTTATTTGGTATCTATTTAATCAATCGGGTCTTGATTAGCTTTACTTCACCCACAGAGATTCACGGGCGATAGTTCAGACGTCTAAAATAAAAATAATCAACCGTGCTAAAATTTCGCAAGAAAAGTCAATCAAAAGTAATTTGAGTTTGGAATCTTTATTTTTTATTCTTGAAAACATCAACTTTGTGACTAACTAATAGAAGAAATACTAAAAATCATCATACCGTGAGTAGCCTTTTCTTCGCGTGATGCCATGACATCACTATAATTCGGTACAACGTATAATTGCGCACTAGTCATATTTTGCAATGTAGCCGGATTGCATTGCCATTGTCAGTTCTTAACTGTCATAAATGATGCCAAAGTTGTGCTCATGAAGTTAAGTGGCGCAAAAATCATCGATATAGATTCCGCATAAGTTTAAAAAATGTCTTGTGTTTTAGTACAATATTTCGACGTTCTGTAAACTGTATCCTGCAGCCCCCCATAGGCTAACAATGATGTACACGACTCTGCCTTGCATTGAATACGAGTGATACACACCAAGAAAGGGTCACCAGATTCAAAATAGAGCACGAGAACTAAACAAATATCAGGATCTAACTAATAATAATAGTAATATGATGGAAAAGATTGACGTGATCTGTGGCCGAGCACGGGGGTCTAGTGATTTAAGTGATCCCCGGATAGGCATCTGTGGACCTAGGTTCGATTTCCGGATCGTTCGTTAATTTCTCTCACCAGTTTTTGCAATAAAAACAATGTGAATACCTTAGGTTTAGGTAGTTGGTACTGCCGGACTTTCCCCCACCTAACAAATTGTGCTCCTTGCAGTGTTAATAATTTCGTGTGTGAGAATTGTGCATATAAATTCAATAAGCTGTATTAATTCGTCAAGTAATTTGGAGTTGGTACGCGGAATAATTTGGATCATATCCAAGCAAATGAGGGTTCGTCGAATATATGACAAAGTTGGTAACGTAATGGAATCACAACTGTAGAAGTTCGAAAACTCACTCACCAGTGTTCCCCTCGAACAAAGTTATACACCTTTATTGAATGTAATTAATTACCTAACCTGTTATGCTCCACTATACTGTGTAGATTTAGCGATCGAACTTATAGAATATTTATCACCAATTTTGCTTCATTTTGTAATGCTTGTAACATCCTCTCTGGAATACCAATCCATCGATGATAACCACTGGGAATGTTAATATTTGCTGAAATAAATATTAATCTCAGTCGCAGCGATTCATTCTTAGAATTATAGCAAAATTGAATATACCGCGAATCAGGACTGTCGGATATCCACACCCTTCGGAGAGCTCATCCTTATGGACGTTGCCTAGTGAGCTAGCGCGGGAAAACTGGCTTCCCGTACGAAAGTAGAGGGGCTAACGGCTCGGACAGACTAGCTGATACAATCTTTATCTCTAGTCTTATTAAGGCAGAACATACATCTTAAAATGTGAAAAATGTCAAAACCACCGAAAGTCATTTTCGAGATTCTTGAACGGTTTTCACTTGATTTTAGACAGACATTTTTTTCTGTCTATAATACAAAAAATGAAATCTACCGGTGGACCGATCTTAGTTTTTCTGGTCTCAAACTGTTCAGTGAAGAGGCCTTTTTGATATGAACAGAGAACTTATTCATAACTTTATTTTCACTCGTGTTATCATGAAAAGTAACGTATAGAGATAGAAAAACGCTATTTTATTATAAAAAACGATGAATATCTGGTACAATTTTGATCGGATCAAGAAATTCTCCGTTCATTTTGAGAAAGCGTCTTTACTGAATTGTTTGAGACTAGAAAAACTTAAATTGATCCACCGATAGATTTTATTTTGTGCATCGGCGACAAAAAATAATGTGTTCACAAAATCGAGTGAAAAACATTCTAAAATATGAAAAATGACTTATGGCAGTTTTTACTTTTTATGTACCCCCTCAACGATCTTTTATTCTCGATCGAGTATTCGTTGTATCACGTCACAAAATATACCTACTTTTGACAGCAGTTTTTAGAAAATTGAAATCTAATTCCACAATCGACCTTGGTCGCGTCGTAGGTTCTTCTTTTGTCCTCAAAATGCTCCAAAGAGGATTGCGATATCTTCAATGACACTTAAAATGAATTAGATACAGTGAGAGCTTGTGCGTGCTAGCTACCGCAGGAGTAGTCAACGTCCCGAAAAGCAGTCTAAGCTTATGTACGGGAAAATCACCACGAAATCGTTCCTTATGGACGAAACTTCCATATAGTTCAAAGTTTGCTTCTGAACAACGAATTTGCTACGACGGGAAACGATAAATATGTCTCCATTGGAAATAGTGAAATTAGTGATCATCAGCTTTCCTCCAGAATTTACAATTTTCAAAGCTCAAACTTCACTCCACCGCGGTGCAAATACATGTGGTCGTCTTTTTACCGCATGGCCTGCAAGGCATGTCCGGCTTATTTTTGCAAGATTTATAGTTCCTGCGTTCCGCAGATTGGGTCGGGTAGCCGATAGTTATGTTCGGTCGGTCCTCGGTTCTTACGGAACTTATCTCCCTCTCTCACTTCCTCGTTCTCAGTTACGTTTCCATTTGTAATCGAATCTGGGCGAGGCGCCCGGTGCCCAGCTCCGGGTTAGCCCTGAAGCGAGTCACGCCCAAAGTTGAAGACAAAGCAAGACAATAACCGAGATTTCGTTGCAGATCTCTCGGGTCCATGGAGAGCACGATATTATCAGGTTCTAAAACAATGTGGATAACATAGGACCCAACTTCACGATCGAGAATCCAAACTCCCTGTACGCGTGAAGTTTGTTGATAGGCTTTTGGGTGGTAGTTATGAGGCAAGGCTGTAACGACGTTGACGGTCTTCCTGTCTTTGAGCATCAAATCCTCGCAGGCGTCGATTACTCGATGGTTTCTCGGAGTTTGTACCTCAAGAGCAGAATAAAATCGATATGCCGCACCCGACTTCGCTTGACTTGGTTCTCAAGCTGACTTGTCCAGAGTCCTTCTCTTTCACTGTGTAGATAGATGCTATATACCCGTAGATCCGGGAGAAGGTATAAAGATAGCAGAGGATTACGGAAACTTATTTTTTTATTTTTTCGCTGAAATAACGTGACGAGAATAAGTGATGTAGATCTCTTTCGTCGAAATTCCGTGTCAACTCTGAGTAAAATACAATTTTTCTTTTTACCCTACATACACGTATCCCCGTATTCACGGAAATTCCGTATATCAACGATGGTCGAATGTGTCCGCATGGTGTTCCGCAACCTAGGATTACTATGGATCATCAGGTTCGCGTCCAGCTCTTTCAGAATCTCTCTTTTCATCCGTCTCGTCGATCGGTATACCTAGAGTAAATTTTTCCCGTCCCCGTTGACTGTCAGCGGGACTTAATTGTCATGTAAATCGGTATTCCGTTAGAAGGTTGCCAGTGACAAATGTGTTTATCGATTACGTGAAAGAGGGGTGGCAGATGAGGCGAAAGAGGAGTGGGCTAGCGCGTGCGATGGTTTTTAAATTGAATTCGAAACTTTTTTTGTAGGAAAACAATTACTGCCAAAGAACATCAATGTTATCAATTTCCGATCAATTTCGGCGTTAATGCGTTGCTCCGAAAAGTAAAATGATCAATTTTCATTCATCTAGCGAGCACTAAGTCCACACAATCAGTAAACAGTCTATGCCTGTGCCTCCTTCAAGAACAGTTGAAAAAAGAAAACTCCACCCTTGCGCACATCGAAAATGATCTGCTTTTCACCCTAGCGTTTTTTTATGCATGTGCAGCCTAAAATAACGCTCGGCGAAAAACATCATTGGACTTGAGTGATGTAAGCTATATTCTTGCCAAACTTTAGGTTTGTGAGTCAGTTATTTCCTCAGCGGTCAGATTGAGGGGCTATTCAATCCTGAAATCAATTGTACAGTCTGATTTGAATCCAGTTCGAATTAGACAACGAAATTGCTTTAGAATCGCTACGAAATGACTCAGAAATCACTGGAAGTCGGCTTTCATCATCCAAAATGTCAAATCAAGTCATATGGGACATCAGTTGAAATCATATATGAAATCATGCGAAATCATATAAAATCACGGAATCACTTGTAGAATCAAAATTTGAGTGAATAACCCGTCGGTCATATACTTTTCGTCTGCTTCTCTAATCAAACTTTCCTGTGGGTAGGAGTTGCAAAAAAGTAGGTTATGGTCGCGTAAAATGCAGATGTTAGTGGTTGAGGCCAAATAAATCACTTTTTATAATCAATAAAGAATCGTCCACTCGTATTCACCATCTGTGAACAATTATCTAGCTAGTGTTATGACGAAACTTTGTAATTTTGAACCGTTGAGCCGAAAAAAATTTTTTTGCTAGATGGTGCGCCGATCTCCGTTTCCAAAAAAGTGCGGGTAAAACGGGGACCATGGCCAAAATTTAATACGGTAAGTGGATTTTGGTTGTGGAAGAAAAATCTACGGTTTGAATGAATGTTGAAATGAAATAAAAATTGAATTGAGGGTATAGAAGCGCTAATTACAATTATTTATCCGATAATTGCAATTTTCATCATTACTGTCATCATCAACACCAAAATATGCCTCATGGGTTCAAAAATAGCACTGAATGCTTTCAGTTCGATCTCTTATCGGTTTCAAATCGGGAAAAAAATTAGTCGCCTGAAATGCAAGTTGTTTGCCAGAGCTCCCCATTCTACCCGATTACGGATTCGGACATTGATAAAGTCTGATAACTGGATTTCAGAATACAGTGGGAGGAATCAGTGAAAGCAACCGATTTTAAGATTGTTGGTCACGTATCGCGCATCGTGGACGGTGTATTGTATATATATCTGAAAACGGTTTCTCGAAATCGGAACGACTGTTGTTGGCGTAAAAATTACCACAATTTCCTAGTGCACAATAGTCGCTTTGTCGCACAAACGACGTCACGTACGTTCGGCCCGGTATGGTGGAGGACCGGGTTTTCCACAGGTCATTTCTCGTTTCTTTGGCGCTCCAACGATCACAAACGATTCTTATTTTTTCTTTCCTGAAAAAATCGGCCCACAAAACCGTAACGAGAACCGCAAACACATACGAGAAATAGGGAGGCAATTGCTGATTCACCTTTAAAGGCACACACGAAACTGAACTTCCAACTCACGCGAGTTCCCGCATTAAAGTTACTTTGGCGTTATTCGCGGATTCGAAAGCCTAATAAATTTCATTCATTCAGAAGTTACTTGCGGCCAGAACCTCCCACCGAATACGATTCCGGTTTAGAATCGCACTATACTGTATCGGAATCCTGACACACACATATGTGTTATACAAGGATTGTAAAATTCACCCTATTTCAGGGATGACGTCGCGAAGTATGTCGCAAGAAAATGTAATGTTTGTCCATGTAATTGATGTAGGTACTCCGACAAATTGTGCCAGAAACGGAAGAGATTATTTGAAAATTTGCGCAAAGGATTTGGGAAAAACTGTTACCTATTTCATCCCCGGATTTAGCAGTGTTCTTTTTCAGTGGGTGGCATGGGTTCTGAGATAACAAGAGAGGAAGAGTGAATTAAGAGAGGGTGAATTAGTTCAATACATGGTTGGGGTGTAGTTCTTTGGATGAAAACAATTATTGGTAAGAAGAAATTCTGTGAATATGCCTAAATTAAACACTTGATTGATTAAGAGTAATTAGATTCAACCTGATTGAGAAGGGGATGAAAAAATAATGTTTGGAAGATGAAAAAAAAGAGGTAAGATTATAATAAGGGGTAGGTCACCATTCCTCGATACGGCTGAGCAATACCTAAAGACCTTTACGAAACTTTTACGAATAAATAAAGCTAACTCCTCTCTTAAGTAATGAATTAGAGGTAGTTACGCGAACGAGGATGGCGGGGTCTGAGAGGCTTAGCGAGCTGCTATGATGGAAGAGATAATTCGGTGAGATAGTGAAGGGTGAGATTGAGGTGTGTGAGAAGATTAAATTTAGGGTCGAGTTGCAAAGACGTTATAGTAAGTCATTCGTCTGCCTACCTGGGTGAAAAGTTACCTTTTCGTTTTTTTTTTTTTTATTCTTGCGGTGATTCAAACGTTAAAATCGACGCATAAATTTCTCAGATGAACCTCAGGACCAGAATGCTTCACTTGCTGAGGGGAAATACGATATCCTTAATCTGAAAAGGCTGAGGGTATTAAAAAATAAATATTAAAATTGAAATTACAAAGTCTAATCATGGTCTCCAGGATCAGATTACCCAGCTAGGGCGGTCTGATATTCTCTGTCCCCGGCCCGCTCTAATTAGCGAAAGGTTAAATGTCGCTTCTCAACGAAACTTTGAGATATTATAATGGTACTGACATGACAAGTCGATATGATTCTTTGAAAGTGCTCAGTCACGGTGGCTCTCCATAAGCTATAACTCACGGGACAACCTCATTAGTTTATACTAATATTTGGATCGATGCTAATCAGTGTAAATTTCTTTACGATATATGACTTCAGTGTAGGACATCGAGCTTCGGAATTGAATTGCGACGTGATAGTGAGCCGGCTAGTTCCATGCCATCGTCTGTATTCATATTTGTCACATGCACTGGAAATGTAACGATTACAAGGTCTCACCTTTCAGAATTCTTATGGTGTCATCAAACGCCGTTAAACTGGACAGTTTTTGTGACTACACCTACCTATGGCTTAGTAAATGATAATCTGGAAGTGGTGATGCAGCATTGTTCTTAATCAACTGTGGAAAATTTTCTCGGCACAATGGCCACCCTAGACAGTGTCGATTGCACAATGCCTTGGCACTGACTAGCTAAGAAGTAAAAAGAGGGGACATAAATCCCTAGATTAAACACGCAGCATCCCTGAACTCTACAAGTGAGAACAGCAAATTCTGTAGGTACTGGAACAGAATACGAATGTGCTGTGTAGATAGATTTCAAAGGTTGCACAGTGGCCGTGGTGCAGGTAAATGTAGCAAAATGAGGGCATGTTTAAAAAGCACCGCAGAGGGTGCTCGCAGCCTGGGGGTTGAATGTGGGAAAGAGGAGAGGGAGGAGAGAAGAGTAGATAGGTAAATGGGTGCTTGTCTATTCGAGGATTAGAAATGGTTGAGTAAGCGAAGTCTACTAGGGGTTCGTGACTAGCCACAGCCAACGGGTCTCTCCATAGTCTGAAGCTCTAAGCAGATACTCAACCGGTTGAATATCTGGAGCAAGACGGGGGTCATATTTTATTCAAACTATTTCTGGCCCGGTTGACGGTGGCGTGACATCTACGACGCATTTAAAAAATCAATTGCACAGTTACTATAAATTATATCAGTGCAGAAACAGAGGGTTAGGTTGTCTCTGCGGAGTGCTACGAGAGCGCAGGCCAAGTTGAATTTAGTACTAAGCTCCTCTTCTTGATATTGCATCACGTTCTCCTACCTACGGCTCACTTACTTATCGCTGTTAAACGATTAATTTTAGTTTCACAATCGACAGTTCAGTGATTTCGTTACCCACCTGAAAAACTGTCAACCGCCTTGATAATTGATAAATTCAAAGTACCTTCGTTACCTCATTTCGAAGGTTCTATTTCCTTGGCCTTGAGGCCTAAGATCTATAAGAAGGCCCATTTTTACTCAACCATTTTATCTACGCTCCTCTTCACGCTGACTAGGAACGTAGGATCAAAAATCATTTCACACCTTCAAAATTCATTCTTGATTAGATTGACTCAATAAAGGGGAACTGTGCGAGTCTCTTATTCGGTTTCAAATATACCCGACGCTACGCGAATCTATACTTTACAATAGAATATCGTATTCTGATAGCTATCGTATAGGTAGCATATCTCGTGGCTCAAATGTATGGAGCACAAACGTTGCTTCAAAGCTCCCGGTTGGTGCACGAGCTTTTGATGCCTCACCCTCACCCTCTTTACTCCCATAAATTCACATACACACACTAGCGTAGGCTATGAATAACGAACTAGAGAAGAAGGATCCGTTTTGAGTATATTTATTCGCGATTTCCATACTCCGCCATCTCGTATCCTCAATTGATTACTCTTGAAATGTAAGCTTGTAATCTACAGTTTGTTTATCAAACAGAATTCAGAATAAAATTCGATCACCTGCCAGCTGGCAGCTTAATTTAAGAGATACTAAAGAGATACTAAACGAAGAAATACTAAAAATAATACTGTCGATTGAAAGCAAAAATATCAAACTGGTGGTAAAATAAATTTATAAAATCCCAATGTCGTCGTTGTGATAAAGTTCGCAGATATAACAACTTCGTCATATAGCAAGCACTAGAGAAATTTCAAGCCATAGTACTGAGAAATCGATTAACAATAAGGACCACCCTACACACCCCAACAGACTTGTATGTTCAATAACTACAGAATGACAATCAAAAATGGTAAACTGCATTACGATCAGCTAAGTTTGGTCATGACCATCGACAATGGAATTGTCGTTCCCCATGAGGCTATCTACTCACGAATGAGGTACCAAGCGCTTCCATGCGATTTCGAAGCAGTGCAGACAATTGAAGCCATGTTCGATTTCAATCGAATAGTATCGTACGCAATAATCGAACATTGAATATGACTTGAATTCACGTACACTCGTAAATTACGATAACTTACCTTGATTTTCGGAAGAAAAAAAAGTTGTTGTTTTTGAGATTGAAATTATGTAGGATCCTTTGAAATCTCTTGGAATCTGAAATCTTCAAAATTACTCAGAGTCTTTTGAAAATCCTGCAATTTTTGAACCAGGTGTGCACCCATATTGATGAGTGCAAATTAACCTCTTGTCTCATAATAAAACGTCAAACTCACGGTCCGCATAATTCATGGACTTTACTGTACTAGTGATCTAGTGATCTAGGTGATGAGCTTTCTGGAATATTCTACCGAAATGATAATCTGTAGTCCGCCTAGTTTATGATAATTGATATTATTTTGCCAATCTCGTTAAAGGTTCTTCAGGGATTTTCTACACGACTTTTCTCGTCAACCCTAATTCCAGAAGAATCCTTGTTGAAAAGTTTTTGTACTTTCCGGAAGTGAACGCCACGAAGACGTCACGGGATCGTCTTAGTTTTCTATTACAGCTGCAGGCTGTTGCAAGAGATTCTCGATAAGATGTAAGAACAAGGAAATGGCGGGTGAAATGAAGGACAGAGGGACGTGGATTACGTCAGGACTCTGGGACTTTTCTGTTTGTCTACTTTTTTTTAAACCCACGTAATTTACTCAGATACTGACGAACCTCCACTATCAGGTGTACCTTGGCATCGACAAGCTCTTGTCTGGATGTTCGGTCAAGAAAAAAGGCTATGTGATAAGGGTTTAGCTCCGATTTATTGAGGCATGATTCATACGTTGTTCACAACTCTAGAGCCTATGAGGGCCAATGTTTTGTGCACCCGCAATCATTTTTGAATATGAGAGAGGGAAACGATTATTTCTGGAAATCGCAAGGTGCAGGCGTTATCATGAACATTCTTTCTGAAGCGATAAATGAAAACAGATACTCATTCTTTTTTTCATTCGAATCACCAAATCAATAATTTCAATTTTATTCAAGGATAAATCCATTTAGCTTCACCAAATTAGGGTAATATACACAATGCAGTTAATGCAGTTAAGCGATTTGTACATCAACACATTCAATGGTGAATATCAAATCTCAAAAAACACTTCAACAATTTTGTGAAAATTGAACCTAATATATTTCGAACTTCATTGGAATATCTTCATTCAAGATTCCAGTCCAATCGAAAATCCATAATTACAACACAAAAGGATCATATCTTTCAAAACACTAGATGTCAGGCGTCAGGCATACTGTTAGTCCGATTCAATAAACCTCTCGATGTCTCATTTCTTTTGGGTGATAATCGTCTGCCTTTTGAACGTGGACATCTGATGAGCAATAATCATGCAAAAAGTTGATGTTGATCATCCAAATTTGTTTGTAATTTGTTCACTTATTTGAAAATTACTGAGAAAGGACGCGAAGAAATGCTTCCTCATACTTTCCCATTGGCACGATAAGCATCCTCTTTCTGACGAAAAGAAGTCATCGAGAATGAAATTTGGTTGTTTTAACTGGTTCTCTGAAATCATTCTAAACCATTGAAAATATATTACAATGACAGATTTCGAAAATTGCTACAGGTCTGATCTGACGAACAGTTTTTAGCTCACTTCAGAATGATCCTGAACCATGAACTGTGCCACATAACAGTCACTTTTCTTCCTCGAAAGCCAATCAGAATAAGTTTCTATACGAGAACAATGAGCTCGAGAGATCGTGACACCAGCTTCTTCTTAGGTGGGCAATAATCAAGCTTTGAGTTACAAAGTTAAATATCTTTACAAGAAGATTCCAAAGCGCGCAGGATGATAAAAAGAAGAGTTGATACTTTGAGATAACCGTTTATCAAGTAGGACTTTCAGCGTTGCAGAAGCCTACAATTGAAGACCTCTCTCCCAAAAACGATTCCATTGTTTCTGATCACCCTAACGAAATTACGTATCAGGACCGAAGGCCCTGCGAACGTGACGGATAAAAAAATTAACGATAAAACTTGGAGATAACTGCTTCCCGGGGCTGTGTAACGCTGATAGCCTTCGCGGCTGCGTTGAAAGAGTCTTATTTATATTCAAGCTCTTCAGAGATTTCCAAATCTCAGCTCGATTGAGCGGTGTTACTTTCGGCGATACGTTCCACCCGCAAACTTATCACGCCTACTTATCAAATCAAAGCTTCACTGAACGGCAACCTCTGATCACTCGCTCTTAATCGAGGCCACAGCTTATCAAGGCTTGCAATGATTAATGTTGAACATTATGCATATATTATTTATGAATTAGAGTAAAAGTTCTGACGGTGAACACCGATTGGGGCGGAGGATCCCGGCAAGTGTAGAAAGTAGCTGCTATCTGATAAGCGTCAAGTTTTCAAGACGAGAAAAAAATGTAGAGTCTTGGTTGTAATAATGGATTGAATATCATAGTTTGAGGCGTGGTTTTCTCTTCCTGTCTTATCTACCGATATTTCATGAAGGTTTTTTCACTATCAGAAAACTTTCCCATGGAGTTATCGAGAATCGAGTTATGGCGCGCCTTTTATTGCAGGACTTATTGCGTAACGCGCGATAGAGGCAGACAACAAATTCGCCGTTCGAAGAGAGTTATGCCCGTAGAGCTGAAAACTGGAGTGAGCCCAACGGTCTTGAGGGAAAACTTCCGATTCCGAAAAATAACTTTAGATATTTGGCGAGAGGTCCCTTCGGACTTTCTCCACGGACTCTCCCTTTCTTCCCCTTGCCTCGTATAGGTAGATATACCATGCATCCTTCTTCAGACTATATGACATTGGACACGTCGACCTGAGATGCAGATGTAATAAAAGAAACGAGGGTCTGGAATAACTTACAACAGACATTGGAAAAGGATCGATTCGATCCCCCCCCCTCTCCCCCCCCTTTCCCCATCAACCTCCCGCCCCGTATACTCGAAACAGATTAACTCACTTCGCATTGGGATCGGGGTACATAAATGTACGAAACTATACACGTTTACATGCTCCTTCTTTTTCTTATTTGACGTTTGTAACCTTCACCATTCCTTTCTACCTCTGTAGAGTAACAATTGTGGATTTGTTCGAAGCCTTCTATAGTCTCGGATATAAACTCGAAATCGTTGAATTTAACAAACCAGCCAACGATGAGTGACTAACTGAATGAAAAGGAGATCACAAGCTCAAGGTAATCCGCGGAACTGTACCATTATCAGGAATTTCATATCTCTTTGTACCAGATTAGCTGTCTGATTCTTTGAGTAGCTTGTCGTTCACGCAATATTGACCACTACAAGAAATTGTTCGTTATTTTAACTCTGCAGTCGCTTTAAAAGAAATTACTATAAGCAATGATTTTTGCTTGTTGAACCTTCAGGTAGAAGATTTCTCTCTGACGATGCAGCTTGTGAAAATGACATTATTTTGAGACGACATGAATCTCCAATTCCTTATCGACCATATCAGATCTCCTTTTATTGGATCAAAAGCACGTCAGACATCCAGTCTGATTCTACTCGGCCATCGCGAATCTCTCAGTGAAGATCCCGGCCTATTGGACAAATGGATGAACAAAATGCATATTCCGCTTTTTGCTAGACACAGTGCCTGTATCGTGCTTCCCTCTGTTCATGTGTATCGGGGAATTGTAGAGCATCTGCAAATGCATACTTCAGATAGTTATAGGGACATTCACAATAGGTACCGTTCATTCGAGAAACGTATTGTACGAGAATCGTCTTGCTAGTAGACAAGTACGTATGTGCACACATTTATTTTATTGTAGTTCAGCCAAAACAGCTTATGTTTAATAATATTGCAAACCTCACCGACTGCAGGAGCCGGATCACCGGTTCTCGACACGAATTCCTCATGGGGAGACGTTCGTGTCGTATAGTCTATAGAGACTAATTTTCGTTTTTCCGTGGTCCAAGCCGGTGATTGAGGATTCGGAGATAGTCTGTGCGGACACCCTCTTCCTCCTCGCATTTCGACTACGGCTGGATCGCACGATTGGAATAGAAATACGTAATATTATAAAGAATATAAATAATGGAAACGAGAAAACTACAAACTATGAAAATCATCTCAATTAAATGAGTAATATCCTAAACAGCTGATGCTGATAATCCTTATACCTAATAAGAAAGAGGGAACTAACAAACTATGAAAATACAATAAACAGCTGATGCTGCGACAATAATTATATCTAATGAAAAGAGAAAACTAAGAAAATCATCTCAATTAACAATCCGTTAAATTGAGTGATGCTGTAAACAGCTGATGCTGATGCTATATACGTGATAGAAACTAACAAATTATGAAAACATCTCAAGCAACAAGCCGTTGAATGAGTCCTTGTACGTAATAGAAATGAGAAAATTATAAACTATGAAAAACATCTCTCAATTCACAATCCGTTGAATATGAGTGATGTGATAAACAGCTGATGCTGCGATAATCCGTATACGTCATGTTTGTGTTCCGTGGTCCAAGCCGGTGATTGGAGGAATTGGAGAGCGTCATCTTCCTCCTCGGTTTCAGCAACGGCTGGATCGCACGGTCGACTCGGGTGGGAGATACGTCTGGATATCCTCCTTGCCGCGAGTCTGTTCTGTTCGGGTTGTCTGAAACGGATAAATACACTTGTTATGGTTTTTACCGCGATTGGCAATTGTGTATACAGATTGGCTTCATCCGTGCCCGAATACTCGTCCAAAACCTTCAACACGAACTCATACTCAATTACCGATCGGTTTAGGAACGTAAGTATTACTCGGTGCATCAACGCCGCTAGATTCCACAATCCCAATAATATATTCTGGTTCATCGGAAGGGGAATTCGGCTGTAAATTGAGAGAAGGGGTGCTATGCGGATCATCCGGAGACAAAATAGTCTTCGTAAGAGTAGACAGGAGCGTCGCCTTGGCTTGTGCGAAGATCTGCAGCGTCCTTGATATGCGATTTGTCCTTGGAGGTACAGATGCACTTGTCTATCACCGTTTCAGCGCTCGAGATTTTGGGCGACATCCTTATTGGGACAACGAAATCTGTTACTTTATCGCTGAAAAAATTGTAATAGAGTCAATTCGGTCCAGTATTCAGGTGAAATCGGAATCGGAATACTCACTTGTACATTGTGAACATGGACTTTTCACCCAGGGAAAGAACGTTGTCGTCGTCGTCGTCGTCGACCTCATCCTCATGTCCTTGGTTTATTTCAGTTTCTGCGCTCACAGGCTCAGCGACGTTCTCAGTTTGTTGTTCGATATTCAAATTCTCCGGATCAGGATAACTTTCTTGGCTAGTAGTTGACGAGCTACTCGTTGAACTTGACGAGCTTCTCTATGAGCTGCTTGATGAGCTTTTATTGCTGGCAACGCTTTTGCTGCAGTCGTCTTTATCCCGAGTGTCCTGAGAAGACCTACTGCCGCGAAGTTTTTCTTGGAGAAGGAGAAGTTTGCCTACTAGAGTTTCTTCTTCATCGGCACAGTTCGGAGTCTCAGTTCGGATCGACATTCGTATCAAGACAAACGATGGACGAAACGTTGGCATCGTTCTCAATTTTATTCGTTTGGCAAATTTGAAGCGTTTCCTCCAACTCTCCAAGATTGCGATCGTCTTTACTGTAACCAGACTTCTCTCGTAGATCCTCGGACTCTTCCATCGTCTCTGCGTAATTGCGCTTCCTTCCAAATCCAGTGTCTTTTGCGGTATACGAAGCCTCGACTTTGTCTGAACCGACGGAGTCTCCCACCGAACCTCATACCGAAAAATCCTTCACATCTTGTGAATCTTGATGGCGACCGTGGCTCCACATATTTCTGTTTAGCTTCACCCTCTTCACTTTCGTTTGTTCGAGACCCGCGTCGCTCTCATCCTTCGTCCACTTTCGTTTGCGCTTCCCAGGTTGATCATCGACCAACTCCACAAAAGAGTTGCTGAGATCTATGACGTTGAACAAAGGGCAGCCAAATCTTGAACGGATCAGCTACATTGTAGCCACGATATTTATTTAATTGACGTATACTTAGGGGCTGTCCATAAATTACGTAACGCACTTCAGCGAGGGGAGGGCGTCTGCCAGAGCGTTACACAGCGTTACGGGAGGGGGGGGGGGAAGGGTCAAAATTGCCCAAAAAGTTTGTTACGTATTTATTCTCACACCCGGTCGCAAAATGCCACTTTTCATACCTCTTGAGCGGGCGCAAAACAAAATATCTTTTCGGCCCTCGGCTCGGGCGGAAAAGTACCGTTTTGTGGTCGGTGCAGCATCATCAAGTCTTTTAGTGGTGATGGATCTGAATACGAGTGCGTTCTTCACATCTAGCCGTTCCCGGGTGCAATGAAATTTAGCCGATACATGCGGGAATGTATTGGAAAAAGTTTTGAGAATTTCTTCGGCTAATCGTGCGACGAGAAATTGCAGTCTAAGGAAGTGAAAGATTGTATACTCATAGTTGCTAAGAAGCTTCCACATCGAATCGACTTTTCTATTGAATGCAGAGTGAAAATTCGTATTCAAAGAACGTCAACCAATGCCCCATTTGTGAACAACGATGATTGAACCCTGGTTTGAGAGCCTTTGAAATTTCCACCTCCCCATTTTACCCTTTTCACTCAACCGTCCACATCTCGAGTGCTGACCGAGATGAACCTAGCGCAAATATTGAGGCATGAATAGCCGGGAAAATAACGAGTAGCTTATCATGGTAATGTAGATAATAATTTTTACTATGACCGCACAATAAACTATTCCACCCTACTACGTACATTACACTGCATTGCTCATGCATATTTTCAATTATTTATTTGCCTTTCATATTTTTATTGAACAATTCCTATTGTTCCAGATAGAGGAAGGTGGCTTAGCGCACCAGCAGCAGATATGAAAGGGAATACAGGACAAAAATTCGTCTTAGAGGATTAAGACGACCAGTGTTCAGCAGCACTTTCGTAAGTAAAATACAAAAAACAAAAAACTGAACCTCTTAGGTCGTCCTACTTTTCCACAAGTTGTTTGAAAAATTCTAAGGGTACGTTCCAGCTTTAGAATTTCACGCCATTCGCGTTCTCGCGGTACAATGCTACGTCAAAATTTTAATGCTTATTTCGGTCTCCGCATGACCTCTTTGCCTTTCATCGCTCGCTTCATTGACACCCTAATTTAGGGTCTCGAGGTTCTACAACGTCAACCTCCAAGGTACAATTGTGAGTTTAAGAAGTGCTCGTGGTACTCGGAAAATTGTGGACTTCATCTGAGACGTACAACGTAAATCTCATTAAGTTGAAAAACTTTTTACTTTGTCTCCAGTGGATAGAATGCATTCTGCAGTAATGGACTTTACCGCAAAAACTTGTAAACGTTGCGAATACGTTGTGGAATAAAATTACGTGTTGATCACTCAGAATGTAATAAAATAGAATAGGAAAAACACAGTTAGGATAGATTGAAGGATGAGTATCGACTTTCTAGCGTTACTGGTGCAAGGGTCGTTCGCGCTTCAAGTCAGATCGTAAAATATTCCTCCAGACTCGAGGAAAAGCGTACAAAGAATAGGGGTTGGAATTGTGGTTCAAAACAGTGATAATTTTTTTTTCTTATACTGTACGTTGATAGGGTCTATAGCCCCTTCAGATTCATCGTCCTAATTATCAGATAGTAAGAAACAGTTTATTCGAAAATTGGTCTCAGGTGTTGACAGAAAAAAGTTCGCGAGAGTTCTCTAAGGGGGTTCCACCACACCAGGACAAGGGATTCTTGAATACCTACGGGGTCGCGGGAAAAGGCCAATGTTTTATCAGGCTTTACTGTTCAGGCTGATACCGTATGCCGAAGGTAGGGTGCAAACGCGGGCCAGAAAAGACCACAAGACCACCTTACACGAGGGCTTATTTTTATCGCTTACATTAATCTCTTAGATCCTTACTGACATTATGCCTCTTTTCCTGCGTTTTTAACGACATAAAAAGTACAAATCACGTTCATATATTGCTCCTCAAGTCCTCAAAGAGTCCTGGCTTGAAGAGTGTTCGGTGGATTAAGAGCCAACTGAACGTAAGGGCTGTTTCGATTATCTCTCCACGACCTTAATCAGGAAGTCTGATCTTCTGATATGCCCAACCAGTTGCTGTACCGGATCAATACATCTTGGACCACCTTGGGATAAGAGTATTGTGCTGAGCAAAATTGACTTCATAGTCGTACGTGTAATACACTGATTACTATTTCACTCAACGTAAATAAGTGGCTGAGTTTATCTCACCGAGTAACAGAGTTGGTTCACATACCTCATCTCGTCGACGAACATTTACTAAGGTAGCACAGCCCGGCGTTTTTAAATCTCTGGAAGCGAAAAACAAATAGATGTAGTTGTATAACTGCACTCACACGTTAAAAAGTATGTGATAATGTAAGAATATCAGTATCATTCAATCGGCGAGGGAACTTCTAGATAGACAGCATTCCAAGACCTCCGACGCAACGTGAAATAGAAGTTGAAAGAGCATAGCCATAATTACCGAAGTATGTTAGAGAAGTAGAAACAAACTTGAACACGGACATACATACGCAGACAAACCTATTTATGACAGCCAATTTGTCTATGCCGGGTTCAAACTTTGAAGAACTTTTCAGCGTTCGCATAGTTTTCTCATCTCTGAACCCCAATAGCATTTTTCTTGAATAATAAGAAAGTGAAACTATGTCCTGGTAATTTGTTCCAAGTCATATTTAAAACAGCGACTGTTATTTTCCTTGTAGCGTTATTCTAAAGTCCTTCGATGCTCCCGACCCGGGGATGTAGTGTGGAATGATTTGCATTTCCATGACAACGGGTTCGGTAACGCGATAGGGTATCCCCGGATTTATAGTTCACTGTAAATAGTGTACAGTGAGGATCGGGTCGACTTGAGCGAGGGTCAGGTCGATTTCAATCAGACGGAAACATCCACTCAGAAACCACGCACGTTCAAGCATGGCAGAGGTTGGATTATTCCATGATGGTAAAGGGAAGCGTAATAATTTGCAATTAAGAAGATTCAATTCCCAGCAGACGCTGCGATATTCCTACGAATGCGAATGGCTCAATTTCCTCCGCTGCCTGGCAAATCGACTGCAAGCTTCGATATAAGATATGACACAGCCTTTGAGAGTGTATACCAATTACAGCTCCGAGCGAAAACGTTCAAGTACGTACTCTAAGTATTCCTACTAAACGAACGGTAATATTTACCATAAGAATTACCATAATATTATTATCGTCATAAATATAATCGTTGCCCTTAAAACTTGAGTTTCAAGTGAAGTTACAATCCGCTTGGAAACAGTTTGTAAGTATACGTTCATACACAACGTTCCACCTTGAAGATTAATAAAATTACATCGCTGTATTGTATTTGCATCGCAATAAGACCGTGACAGACTGTATGCGAGAACTTGGCCGCTAAATTGCGTGCCAGAAATCTAATCAAGTGTGAGAGATCGCTTATGCACAATTGCGCTTGTGAAAACCACGTCAGTTGATATATCAACCAATGCAGACGCTGGTTACACATCCGAGCATCATCAATTGCAGAAAAATCCACGATGTCAGAGTGGGTGGCGGAAATGTCGGTAAAGAATAACGGCCTGCGACTCAAGAAATATCGGTTTTAGTATCGGGTCACGTAGGACCTGCAGTAAAATGAAGTAGAAAGAACAGGTTACAAGGAAAAATTACATAATCCTGATTTAGTGGGCAGATGGTCGTAAATATTGACTCAAAGAACATGATCGATGGTGCGGTTTTCGCCTTCGTGGCGTTGCATCGAATCCGTGTGACATGAACGAATGCAATTCGCGAGGTTCGTATTCTCCGTGGTACGTGGGAACTCGAATGAACCGAGCCAGGTATGATGCATATAATGACCTTTTTCAACGGGTATGTATAACTCTACACGAGCTTGATAAAACGCGAGTATTCATGCTGTACTTTCGGAGTAACCCCTGGTCGCTCGGAATACTAATTTAACGCCGATCACACACAGTGCATACTTGATACTAGCTAATTAGCACGCGTTAGTTAACATTGGCGAGTCTGTGCTCGTTGTGACGGTGTAAGTGGAAGAATTTCTGGGGGTTCTTCCCGAGTGAGTATCCCGGAAGGAACGCTCTCAGCAGTGGTATGATATGAGCGAATTCACCCAGTGCAGGTCATGAAATCCCTCCGATTCGACCGCTCTCGGACTGCAGGCAGCTGGTAACCTGAGAGGAGAAATTAATTGAACACTGGGTGAAATGTTAATATTCTCAAGGCGTGGGAACAAGTCTGCTTAACAGCTTTTACTTGACGCTCTTTGAACTTTGAAAATAAGACGATTTGTCTGGGCTCGGGACTGACTTTGCTGGTTGCTGTAGTGAGTTTACCACCGGAGATAATATTTCCATTCTCTTACAGAAGTTGTTGGCTTCGAACGAACTTACTCGAGGGACGGAGCAAGCCTTAAAAGTCAAACTTACAATGCTTAGTTAGAAAAATACGACGGTGATAAGAAGTTTAAAGGTTAATAGCGACTCGCTGTATTGCATTCACTCTGTGTCTTATTTCTCGTAATCTTATGAACGAGTATGCATTCGCCTAGTCTGGGACATGATTAATATGTCGGACGAGGAAAACCTCAGGATTAAGCCGTAAGTCAACCCTTAATTAAGTCTGCGTAAAGGAGGTGATTTATTTCATTTTCAGAACCCGCGTGGTTCCTTTGTGAACTTAGGCGCTATAACTCTCGGCGAATTATATCAGCTGGTGATATTCCGGTAATTAATTGAATCAGGGTGTTTCGAGTCTAGACCGATGGAAGCCCAATATCGTAAGACAGCACAAGTACATGGATTTACGGTTCACCATACACATGCACAACTTCGAAAAGTCCGTTGAGGGCTGAGCCGTCGCGAAACAGCGCAAGATAATACAAGTCCAAAGCCAGAAACAAGTGAATCCACAAAAAGTCTTCTTCCAAAAATTCGTTTTCAACAAAAGTCGTCCTTCAAAAAAATCTCTGTAAAAGGATTGATATCAAATACAAGTACCAAGTACAAAAAAAAAGAAAAATCAAACCATATACCGTTGTGCTCGTTCGCTCGCTACGCTCGCTCACTCGATTGGGTTTTCATAATTTGTGAGGAGAAAAATTGGGAGCATGAGTTTCGAGAAGAGAAAATTTTCGAAAGAAAAAATTGAGGGAGTGGTACTTGCGGGCCAGGTGTGAGTGAGTGGAAGAGTGACCACTGAGGTCTACAAGTCACATTTTTTTATCTCGCTATGAAGGCCCGCCAAGTACCACTCCCTCAATTTTTTCTTTCGAAAATTTTCTCTTCTCGAAACTCATGCTCCCAATTTTTCTCCTCACAAATTATGAAAACCCAATCGAGTGAGCGAGCGTAGCGAGCGAACGAGCACAACGGTATATGGTTTGATTTTTCTTTTTTTTTTTGTACTTGGTACTTGTATTTGATATCAATCCTTTTACAGAGATTTTTTTGAAGGACGACTTTTGTTGAAAACGAATTTTTGGAAGAAGACTTTTTGTGGAAGACGAATTTTTGTTGGTGGGTATTTTTAAAGACAGATTTTGTGTGAAAGAATTTGGTTGGTAAATTTTGTGGGTGGACCACATTAATGTACTTGGCGAAAGGTTTTTGCACCAGAGGTGCTTTTTGGGGGATATCACTACTTTTTGTATATTTTTTTTACTTCCTGCTAACTGCGCTAGCTCGCTGTGCTTGCTCGATGGGGTCTGCGTAGATCCTCACTCGCTATGCTCGCTCGGTTGTCAGTATTTTTCTGACCGATTATTTCTATTGAGTATATCCCATTGGATAGACGGTGAAAAATCTTGAATTTTCTGTTAATAAGCGCCGTAAAACGCTAAATATTGTCGGAAATGTTGATGAGAACGCGTAAATGTATGTCCAGTTGATTTCTGTAACTCTGACTCTTGCTTAGGAGCACACGTGAAATATTAACCCTTATTGGGTTGCATAAATTGATCCGTCAAAATCATTCATAGTAAATATTCGCAACGTGGAACCCTGTGCGCGGCCCTCCTCCCTTCTCATCCGGGCTTGGGAGCGGCCACAGCGGAGTTACTTACAGGTAGGGTTATAGTCACTGCTCATTACAAATTAAATCTTAAAAAATGTTCACAGTAAGAAAGTCTGAAAATCAGTGTATAAATAATCATTGGTATTCACTCAATAAAGTCTTCCGGGATAGTGCTTCTGTTATAAATTGCATGGCAAGATTCGTCTGTTCCATCCGGTCCACCAAGGTATTCTTAGAAGTTAGAACCCGATGATTTCAAGTCGCGTAACTCCAGTAGTCTAATAAGTATGCCGTGATGTGAAAATTAAAAGCTGAGTCATCGAAGCAAACTCCCTGAGTATACCGCAACGTACACATTTCTTCCATAGAGCTATAAGTAGGCGTGCGATAACTATAACCAAAGCGATCAAACAATTGATCATATCGTCAAGGTCAGAATGGATGGACGTATTCGGCGGACAGTCCAGAACTCACACGTAACTCAGAAAACTCTGTATGAAGTGTTACGGACCTATATACTTGTCTCAAAGCATATTTCAACTCGTCTGCTCTAGACTTCCCGCTGAGATTCATCTCCTTTCTCAGGATGCGTCGATATATCAATAGCTCGTCCACGAAATAGTCCCTCCGGAACTCACACAATTTTTTTGTTCGTAATGTACTTGCCTCGATACTCTACAAAGTCTCTTGATATTTAGCACCTGGATCATGAACATATAATCAATGTATAAACGACCAATATACCCAAGGCTTTGTGATTGATCTAATTGATTGACTCTGATAACCTCATAACTTGATTTTTCCATGAAACAGGCTCGCGATTTCCATACGATGTCGAGCTGAATACATAAACTTCAAAGCCCATCTTGTTTCACTTTGTCGGTAATGACTCTCACATCACATCATGTATCTCAATATCACGTAGTGATAACGAGTGGAATGAAATGTCAAACCGAAGCAGCCGACGCGTCCAAAACTGAAACGTAACTCAAAAAACTGTGTATGAAGTGTTACGGACTTCTATACTTGTCTCAATGCGCATTCCGAGTGACGCCTGCTCTAGACTGCCCGCCGAGATACCTCTGCTTCCTCAGGACCCGTCGATGTATCAATCAATATGTCAATAGCCCGTCCACAAAATAGTCTCTCTGGAACTAGACCACTCGGGTATATTGACTCTTTGAGACCCACGTAATTTTTTTTGTTTTTAATATACTTGCCTCGATACTTTATCGAGTCCCTTGATATTCAGCACCTGAATCATGAACATATAACCAATAAAGCGTGTTACTCTACATCGTTAAAATTTTTTCACCGAGCTAGATATACTATCAGATGGTTAGCCATAAATGGAGAACAAAGTATTATAAGCTGGTCGAGGCCGATTTCATCTGACACATAACAAATTTCACATATTTTCAATGATTATGTTTCGCATACTGAACTGTTAATAATTAAAATAAAAAATTAATTAAAATTCAAAAAAAAAATAATAATAATAATAATAATTAAAAATTATACGAACGACCAATTGATTAATCTGACTGGCTGACTCTGATAACCTCATAACTTGAACTTTCCATGAAACTGACTCGCAATTTCCATACGATGTAGAGCCGAATATATAAACTTCAAAGCCCATTTTGCTTCATTTCACTTTCTCGGTAATGATTCTCATATCACATCATTTACCTCAATACCACGTAGTGATAACGAGCGGAATGAAATGTCTTCGTTTAGCGAAAATCTGTCAAAGCCAAGCAGCCGACGCGAACACGCTATAGCTAGCAGTTTCGGTCAATCGATTCTCGATCTGTTACGTTTAAAGATGGCGGCTTGTTTACTTCGATTCGATCTAACCCGTGGTCACCCCCCAACCTCTTTGGTCACGGCGTGGTTCTCACAGTGCCGTCACAAGCGCTATCTGGCGGCTAAGTTAGGTACTTGGATCACCGTGTCCCTGCTGTCTAGTGGTGGCCAATCATCTCTGATTTTTATGAACATAGCTTTTGGTCGAAGACGGTGAAGGAGAAGAAAATTCTGACGATGAAAACGGGTCCTCGGAAACTTTCAAAAATCATATCTCAGCTCTCCGGGCACCGATTACATCGAAATACAACTCAAACGTAAGCTTTTCATGCCCATGTCCTAGGATAAATCTTCCAATCCCGTATATGTAGCGAGGCGAAAGAAAACAGAGATTCTGATTACCCCCACCACTGCGAATAGCTCCCGTTCGGGTAAATAGACTCGGTGAGTCTACGCGCGGCGTTTAAAAAATTTTTTTTTTAATGTACTTGGCGCGAGACTCTACCGAGTCTCTTGATCTGGGGAGAATAGGGCTGCGAAGTTCACATTTTGATTGAAGCTGCTGGAAATATGTGAATTTTTCTGGCCGTAGCTCGTTCCTTGACCGACTACATTTCTGTCGGAAATAATTTGGAAGATCCGACGCTGTTGGAAAGAAATTTGAGTTCATTCGTGACGTCGTGATTTTTTACGGTTGGGTTTCTGGATGCTTCAGCTAAAGTCCTTGAAGGTGAATATTTAAAGGCACTTGAATAATTTGTAATATTTTTTCTTCCTTTTTTTTTTTAATAACATGATGTCGACGGGCTGGTATGGTTAGTGTTGAATAAGTAATGCCTCCATAAATTCGATACAGATTGTAAACTACTTTCTAAAAATTTCAGTGCAAACATGTATTGCTAAAGTTTTCTTACCGACACAGTTCGGTTAACATTTAAAAAATTAAACGAGCCACCGTATTAACTCCCAGAACTGCTCCCTGGAAACACATTATAGTTAAGGAGGCACGGAGAGCTGCTAATTTCTTCATCAAATTCATCTACTAAAGCCTAGCGGAAAACATCCTAAGCAAAAGTTCGAGCCAATTGGTGAACTGGGGACAATCAGTTACAAATTTTTTCGGTTTTTTCAATCTTGTGTTCAGCTTTCATTTGTTATTTCATTACTTTGGTGTCATGAGGGAACATTTTGAAGCACACTAGAATGTACGATAGCCCACGCTTCGCGCGGGCACAATCATTTTCGAATGTGATTTTAAATTTATAATATACCTAAATAATAGTCATGGATTTAGGGAGTGTGAACTGTCCGGGCATTTGCTTCATTTGCAACGTTTTGTAAGTGATCAATCAAACCATGAGATGTTTTCACTGGAAATTGTTTTTTGTTCGCTTTCAAAAACTCTATCCTACTCTCTAAATTTGAATCAGTGACACTCACTGCGAATCAGTGAATATACACTGATTTCCAGTTATAAGTATAACACTGGAAAAATCAGTGGTATACTTATAACCGGAAAACAGTGTATGTTCACTGATTGTCACTGATTCAAATTTAGAGAGTATCTTTTTCTATTTTAACATAGCTATCTACAATCCATTGTTGGAATAATCGACGTTCCGATAGGATTCTGCTACTGCTTCTTCATTAGAATCAATTATGAAAAGTTTACCATAACTTGGAGACTCACCAGAGATCGGACATAGTGGTAATATTTGACCTGTTAATATATTTGCCCTTGAATTTTGAAGCGATGTGGCCCAGGTCTTCTTTGACCAAACTTCCCAAGATTGGTATTGAAAGATGCAAATGAAAAAGAACTGTTATAACTTCTGATACTCTTGAAAAAATTTGCTAATTTTGCGTGGGTGCCATTGAACAAAGATATAAGCCCATTCGAAGAAATAGGCATTGATTCTAAATACACATGATTACAGCAATCATTGAAAGAATTTCCCTTGTTATTAATTCTTTGCGCTGCGAAATGCTTCGCGTGGCAATGAATACATGATTTTGACGTAAGATCGATATGATTTTATTCAACCTCTGCTACTGGGTTTAAAATACACGTATCAATATGGCTGACGTTTAATGGCATCCATCGCACATGTTGTCATAAAACTATCTGACCCGTACATCCGTGCACAACAGAATGATTACTCTCAACTCTCGCACTCGTAGATGTAGAACGCCGCTAGCGCTGAAATTTCGCGTTTCTCCCGCGTCGCACACGCTGAAATTTAATTTACTCGTCAGGGGTGCGTGTCATTCTCGTCGAGGTATGACTCATACGACCCAGTCACAGATGATGGCAGAAAATAGTATACGCCACACGAAAGAGAAAAGGCCATCCTAACCTGTGGTGGCTATCAAACAACTAGTTTGGAATAACCTACTTTCCCTTCCTCGGTGCGTAATGTACTATCTTTTCGACAGTAACATTTTGTGATATGAATTCAGGTCAAAAATACGCTTATGCTATTCTGCTGACGCAACGCGATATCCCGCTTGAGCTCGGTGATGGAAACGCACCTCTCGGAGATAGAAACTCATGAGCTATTCATTTTTGCGAATTGGGGCGATGATAACTTTTGTATAGTACCTCATAAGGACATGCTCTATACCCGGGACACATTCAAAATTTAGCTGTTTCCACAAAAAGCCAATTTGGATAAGAATAGCGAAGGGTCTCTTCTTGCGAGCTCATATTTGTTTATTGGGATCGTAATCAAGAATTGGAATATTCCTAATTTAAATATGATCTCCTTGTATCAGGAATACTTCGATGTTTGTCCCAAAAACAGATTTTTTATGTGTCCAATATAGAGGGTCGCAAATTTTTAGGGACCCACGGCCTTGTCTTACTTGCCGTACTTATCGTTAATGGGGGTCACATAGTCATTACGTGCTCGGAGCTTCAGCTGAAGTGTTTTGCCTATTTTCCCGAACACTGTTACCGCTGATACCGTTTTTTGCCAACAAGTAATTAGACAGCTTTAGCGGTGCCGGACTTACGACAATACAAGAATAGCTGACCCTTGCTTTGTGCAAAAACCAACGTGCACAATATCCAATACGATACACAATACAAAAAAATCGAACAGTATCCCAAAACCACAATGTAGATGCACTGAAGAAAAAATTCTATCACCAAGTAAATCGATTTACTTGACAGAATTTACGTGGCACAATAAAATTTCACCTAATTTGACCCACCCATGAGCATTGCAACTGGTAAATAAGCTGCAAAACCAAGTGCTGCTGTTGGGTTTTATATTGAATTACGTCGCCACTTTTTTTCCCGCGTCGATCGACGTCGAATGACCCTAGAAAACTTCTACACCACTACATGAAATATAATTCAGGTTTATAATTTTTGGTCAAACGAAAGTTTCTCAATCGCAGTTGATGCCGTGATTGTCATGCCGCGGGAACCATATCAATCAGACGGAATTGGGGGAGTATTTCGAATGCAATTAATTTCATGATTGCTATACAGGTTATGGACATTCAATCATTGGAGGTTCATTGGAAGTGCATTAAAATCGAAAATCATTGGTCTGTGAGACGCCTCCGCAAATAGTAGGTAATATATTTGCCATTCGGTTTCTCTGGGTAAACCTGTACAAGTTTCAAACTAGGAATGTTTGCTCTCTCCAGATCGCATCGATTAGGATTAGGGGTAACGGAGGTAGGAAAAAGTTCGCGTTGCGCACTCAGCGACTGTCTAAAAAGGGTGATGGAACTGTATGTATCTCAGGTGGGTTCAAGTTTCGATCCAACAACATGCCAAACCATTCTTATTCCCACGTCAGTAAAAGCCTGCGACTCCCGGATCGAAATTTTAGGTCTCGTTTAAATGCCCCAGTACCTATTTATTTCATTTCAACTAACCGCCACTTACCGCTGAACCTACCAGGCCCTGTTTGCAAAATTGAGTACTGTGCGGGTAATCTTCTTTCACTCCAAACGTCTTCAGGATCCCAAATACCTACGTAGCCTCTTTTGAATAGAAAAATTTCATACCCTGACCCTACGCAGCCTCCCTTGGAT